>SNQJ01S0145972.1:25671-47805 GCA_010110895.2 Picea sitchensis
ACATTTTGTCCTGGGAAGCCCTTCTCACACAAGGGTCAAGCACTAGGTCGCATTGATGTTGGCAGAGTGACTCACCCTGCTTTGTTGACATCAGTGTTGACAAATACCTAGTGGTATATTGATTTGAATAAACTTGGTGAATTACCTAGCATGTTTCAATTAATCTAACAAACCATTGATCTTGGTTAGAGGGTATTGATTCTTGAGGTTGATATTGTTCAAAGCTCCATAGTCAATACACATTCATAAATTTCCATCCTTCTTGGGTACTATGATGACAAGTGATAGATAAGGTGAGGTTGTTGGTTGAATTACTCTCTACTCTTTTAGTTATTCCAATTATTTCTTCATTTCAATTTCTTCTAGGACAGACTGCCTATACAATCCAACATTTGGAAATGGGGATTCCGGCAACAATTGCATCCCATGCTCCACTTCCTTTCTAGGTGGTAACCCTTTAGGTTCCTGAAACACCTCTCTATATTCTTCCAACAAAACCTCCAATTTATATTTCTTCTCTTTAGTACACCCCTTCAAAGATGCCTTTACTTTTACTAATTCATTACCTGGATAATTCTCTCTTAAGAAAAGAAATACAAACTTCCTACTAGAACTAATCATTTTCTTGGCTTGGTTAGCACTTACTAGAGATATCTTGGATTTTCCTTTCTATGCATTGATGATGAAATGCTTTCCATCCTCGATCAAGCAGTATTGATTTTCTCTCCTCATGAAGATTGCATCTCTCATATACATGTAGGGGCTTCCAAACACTACACCACACACATCAACTGGTCTACACATACCTCTAGTTTATAAATATAGTCTACACTTATATAAAATTTGGTCTTACACTATTTAATAACCTTGAGCTCTACATCCTTATTTACCATCCTAATGGATATGGGTTAGGATGATCATGAACTTCTAATCCAAGCTTGCTAACCAAATATTCTACTATGATGTTGGCTTGTGAACCATAATTGAATAGAGCATCCATCTTTGTCTTCTATATCTAGATCTTAATATGGAAGAGTTTAGTCATATCCTTCTCTTCCTTGTGATGAAGGATACTTAGGTTGCCCTTCTTTTGCACTGTAGTGTAGACAATCATTTAATCCACATCTAAGCTTTTCTCTATGAGGTTGCCTAAATCCATGGCTAGTAGGTTCATCTTCTTCAAATCCTTCTTACAGTTCTTTGGATTTATCTTTGGATGTAGCTTCCAACACTTATCTATGGTGTGACCATCGATATTACAATGGTTGCAATGTTTTTTTTCATCCTTTCACTAATTTGCAATGGTTGTTTTCTTCTTATCCTTTCATTTCCACTTATTATTCCCCTCCTTTGAAGCATCTTAGTAGTCTTTTTGTTTGGAACCACTTAGTTGTCCTTTCTTATTTCCTATATTATATAGTTAATGTGCTTTCACACAAGCATCATCAAGTGTCCAAGGTTTAAATAGCATCACTTACTTCAATAAATAATTGTGTATACCCCCATATACTTACGAAGTATGTCTGGTTTATTGCAAAATATACCTAACATAATCACCATTTTTTTAAAATTCGTTGTAACACACCCGACCCTTACTCAGGTCTTGAGTTTACACCCTTACTCGTCCTATGTTCTGCGTGGCACATACGTGGAATCCTTCTTCATATTATTCACTATATCACAAAACTGCATGTGTGTGAGATGGTCGTGACCAGTCCATAGACTTGTCACTATTTGTTTCTCAAAAATTCTTTAGTGGAATGAGGATACACAGACCAGGGAATAAACCTCCCTGATCGTACAGATTTGACTCACTCAGCTCAGCCAAATCAATATTCTGTGGTAAGTTAGATTCCTTTCCCATCAAGAAAGAAGGTTATACCACCGACATTTTGTTCTTGATTGAACATATCCAAAAACTCTAATACCGACAGATCTAAAGGTCTTCAGGTTAGGACATTGATGGTCAATATTTACTTTGTACCTCAAACTCATGTGATGGCTAATGCCTCTCTCATTTTCCACTTAACACTTTACCTACATTGCCTTAAAACAATTATATGGTTGTGATCTTATCAGGCTACCTTACCCATAGATCAATGGTTCTTATCCACTCAGACTTCCGCCATCGGATGTACATCACTCCATACAGTCATGAGACTTCCCAAATGGCTCTTCCCAAAAAGAATCACTCTGATGGATCCGAAGGTCCTTGCACCCTCATATCCAATGGTCAGAGATCAATCAGATCTCACAACTACTTTGTATTTAACCGACAATATAACTTCATCAAGGGTAATTCTTTTGGATGGATTTCTCTAGATCCAATGGCTCATAATTTGTCGGCTTCAACATAGACAGATCTATGGTTCTCCTCATCCTCAAGATTTTGGCATTAGGATTTCATCATCAGAAACTCCTCCTGCACCTCTTCCCAGGCCTTCATGATCCCTAATATTCTGATAAACTTGTTGGCTCAATACTTGAATATATATGGTCCATAATCATCCCATCCTCCGACATATCGAAGGTTCGCGTTGTCTCAAAACTTCCCCATTGAAATTACACTATGACTTTGCATACCAGATTTTCCCAAAGGATTCACTCTCTGATAGGCTTCCTCTAAAGCCTGGATCTCCGATGAACGGTTGGGATCTTCTCTTCCCTTTGAATCAACTATCGTTTTTGCTTTGAGTTTAAATAAGGATTTCAACAGGGTTATGGGTGGTTTCTGGACTTAGCAGTCCCATGTTCTTCCAAACACGCTCTTGTAAGGTTTTTAACTTCAAATCCTTCAAGATTTTGAACCACTTCCCACCAAGAAATAGGCCTACTTCCTAGACACCCAAATGAGGATTGTATATCCTGTAAGCTTTCCATTTCAAAGGGAAAGGAGAAACACATGGTTATTATCCTTTGTTGGCCTTCTTCATACAATTATCACGGTTAATTCATTATTCCTTTAAGGGGATATGTAAACACTTCATTAATTATATTCAGACCATTGACATGAATAGAATATGGTTTACAACTATTAATAAACATTCAATAAAAATATTCAAAACACTTATTTGTTCAATAATGTTCCAACCAACCAACTAACTAAGGGGAAATGCCTTTCCACCCAACCATAGGCTATGTTGTACTTTGACTTTCTATACTAATCCACCCCCATTCTAGGCCATGATAACACCAAGGAACTCTCTCTCTCTCTCTCTCTCTCTCTCTCTCAGTTGACTGTCAAGTCAATAAATGGATAAGGAAGGTTACTCTCCTTCACCCCACTGGAAACAACAAAGTTTCCCCCTTCCCACTTAGGTCAACACCTCAAAGAATTTATCAGGAACCTTCCTGGTTGGATTTCCTCTGCACAAGGGAGTCACTTATCTACAAAACATTCCCTTAGTGACCTCCCCTTACTAGTGTTTATTTCTTTCCAGCAAGTACCAAGTTGCAGTCCTCTATTGCTCTAATCTGGATATGGGTCTTCTCTATTCTAGGGTGACCATTCAAATATTGGGTGAGCTTCCTATTTTCCTCAAGAAAAATTCCTAGTTATTTTGTTTCTTAGATATGTATGCAAGATATTTCTCTTCTCAAACATATTACCATATTTTTGTGAGTCTGTGACTCATCTCTAGTGTGAACATTCTTTGTTCCTCTATTATTTGTGTATTTGCATGTGTCTAGTCTCTGTGCATTTGTGTCCCTCTTCTATTTTTTCCCTATTCCTCCTTATTCCTTCTCCTCCATTGGAAAATTCTCTCTATTCCTTAAGATCCCCCACTATATTCTATCAAAAGTAAGATCCAAAGCCCAAATCGAAGGGGTGAATCCATGTGTACCTCTAGTTGATAGTGCAATCAACCCTTCACTCTTCCAAGTACCAATTCTAAAGGTAGTTATAACTTCTCAACTACCCGATTTCAACGCCATTAATGGGTTCCTTATGGTTAAGAAAACCAGGGTACATTGGATAGGTTATGATTTCAATTCATGCAGGTGCAAGCAAGATTGTTGGGAAAGCTTCCTATTTTCTTCATTAAAACTTCCCAGTTCCACCTCAGCAGTCCCACTCCTAGTATCATGGACAGAACTGCAAGGCTACCTAGAAAAAGAGAGGAAGAAATATTTAATCAAGAAAGTAAATGACAATGAAAACACACATTACACACAGATTTTACCCTGGAAATGCAAATCGTGAAAACTAGCATTCCTTGAGCATTTTTCTCTATTGTTGTCTTGTTGATTTAGAATAAAAGGTTACATGTCTAACCTTGGTCCACATATAAGTCACAATAAATATCATACCTTCTTTATTTACACAAGAACAAGCTTGTATCCAATTCGGCTTACATCTACATGACCAACAACCTCCAAAATGATTTCTCTAAATATTCATTAGCTTTTTCAAAATTCCACCACGCCTTCTTTATAGGCTTTACAGTAGAAAAATACCTCAAAAAAAGGCACCTAAAAATGGTTAAATATCCATGCAGATCATTGGCTATAAATCATGTGAATCTCAGGATTCTGTTACAGTCAACTACCAAGTCAGATTACTAGTAGATTACCAGTCGACCTTCATTCGATCTTCACTCAGTTGACACATGCCCTCCTATCGACCTCTTGTCGGTTGACCTCTTAGAATTTTTGTCAATGTCTTTCACCTTTGAATTCGAATTTACCTAGTAAAACTACCTCGACCTTCGACTTCGAATTTACCTGGTCGAACCACTGCGACCTTCAACTTTTACTGTCAGTCGATCCACCTTGACTAGACTTTCACTACAAAGAATATAACAACCCAAAATTCTGCCACTTGTTGTTTTATTTGTTGAAACCAGGAGACCTCTAAAATCTCATTCATAGACCTAGGAAAGCAATGCCCATTGTCTCGCTGTAGCAATATAAATTCACAAAACTCAAAGTCTTGGTCAAAGAGTCTGCTACGTTTTCCAACGTGTCTACTTTATCCAACAACACCTTGTTTCTTTCCACCATGTCTCTCACAAAATGGTATTGTACATCAATGTGATTAGTCTTAGAATGATAAGTTGTGTTATTTTCCATAAATAGTTCTCTTTGACTGTTGCAACTTATCTTCATAGCTCTCTACTCAAACATGATTCCTAAACATAGCCTTTGCAGCCATATTGCTTCTTTGCTTCCATGAGTGGCTACCATGTATTCAACTTTTGTTGTTGACAAAGATACGACCACCTGCCCCTTACTCATAGAGTTGATTTATCCACCAAACATCTTGAACTAATATCCATTGGTAGACCTCCATCGATCCAGATCTCCATCCAGTCGACGTCGACAAAGCCATGTACATTTATTTCACTGCCACCTCCAAGTTTTCCTTGGTAGCATATAGCATAATTTTTTGTGCCACACAAATACTTGAATACTCTCTTGACAGTTGTCCAATGCTCCTTCCCAGGTTTTGACATGTATCTACTCAACACTCCCACTGCATGGGAAATGTTTGGTCGAGTGCATACCATCGCATACATTAGACTACCAACAACACTTGCATAGGGAACACGTGCCTTGTCCTCTATTTCCTCCTATGTCCTTCGAAATTTTTCATGATCTGGATTTATAAGCGGAAAAAAATGAAACAAAAATATATAACATTAACATAGATATACAAAGAAAAATAACAAAGATACATTGGAACTTAACTTCTATTCAATAAAGAAATCTGCTAAAACTATAAAATGTAGAATGAAACAATCTTTCTCGAATGGTGGTAGCTAATCTCTGAGAAGAGATGTGGAGGCCATGCGTATTCATCTGAGCACATTACAATGAGGACTCTGGGCCTTTTTATCATCCACCCATAATCAGAAAACCCTAGACATCCTAAAACCTAACTTTAGGAGATGAAGCGCCAAAAGTCATGTGGGCCCTGATGGAGTAAGTTGGTACATCAACTTCTTGGGGTCGTAACGTTTGCATACGATATATGTTTTAGGTGTTCAATACCTCATCAGAAAGGTCTATTCGAGAAGTAAAACTTCCGTTGGAGGTTAGGGTATTTATTAAACAATTATTGACTCCCAAAAGTCCAAAAAAATGGCGTTTAGGGCCTCAAAATGGCCCCGGAAGTTTGGGACTCGAAAAACTGTAAAAAAACTTCCAAAATGAAAATTGTAAATTCCAAGATGAAAGTTGTATGTGATCTAGCTGAAATATTAGGGTGGCTACCGATATCCACCTCTATCAATCCTCCCTCCTCTATTGAATTTGTCCCCGAGTGAGCCACTTGCCTTGGTGCAGGAGATACCCTGCTTTGACGACCTGATAAAGATGAAACTTTTGTTGGCGAGTTCCCTTGACCTGTCTGTCCATGATTTGATCAGTGGATGTTTGTTCTATGCAGTCAAGGTTGAGCTCTGTCAGTTTTAACTGTTCTTCTATCTCTGAGGTGTCCAATAAGGGTGGAAAGTATGGCCGAAGGAAGTCCATATTAAACATTGGGTGCAATACAAGGAAGGGGGGAATGTTGAGCTCAAAATAATTTTCACCCACAACCTTGGTAATGGTGTAAGGTCCATAGCGGAGTGGATGAAGCTTTCGATGGGGTCATGTAAGGCGTTCTTTCTACAAGTGCAACCAAACTTATCTCCCACCTGAAATTTTTGTGGAACCCAGTGTTGATCATGGTGATGGTTGTACTTGGCATTAGACTTCTGAAAAATATCCTAAAACTATTGGCAGATGTGTTGGATTCATTCAATGAACCAGGTGGATTTTTCGGCTTCAGTTTGCACATGGGATGATTTTTCTTGTGTGGACGCAAGGGGTAGTGAAACATCCATGGGACCCAATGGTTGAAATACAAGCCCCACCTGAAAGGGGTTGTGGTCGGTTGACTTGTGTATGGATATATTGTAACTATGTTGAACACAGGGAAGACTCTCATCCCATGTGTGCGGATGCTTGGAATTGTACATGCACAAGATATGCATGATCATCTTGTTGACGACCTCAATTTGGCCATCTGTTTGGGGGTAGAGGGTTGTGGATTTGGTGAGCTTGATGTCCAATCATGACCAGAGGCTCAACCATAATGTGTTGAGTAAACGATTTTCCTGATATGAGATGATGGTTTCAGGTATCCCAAAATTTACCCACACGCATTCGAAGAAGAGCTTGGCAGTGGCCTCTGTTGTGATGTGCTTCTTGTAGGTGACCAGAATCGCCATATTGGAAAATCAATCAACCACCATGAAAACACAGTCATTTCCCTTCTTGGTTGAAGGAAGTCTCGAAATGTAGTCCATTGAGATGGATTCCCAGGGACTTTCGGGAGTAGGAAGAGGGGTGTACATGCCTTGCTTCTTAATGGTTGGTTTGGAAATGGCGCAAGTCATGTAGGACCCGATATACTTGTTGACATCCTATCATAGTTTCATCCAATAGAAATGTTGTTGTAGCAATGCCACTATCATTTCCATGCCAAAGTGTCCTGCCACCTGACTATAGTGAGCTTCCCAAATAAGCTTCACTCGCTCTCTTGATGGAATGAAGAGATGGCCCAAATGACATAACAACCTGTCCTGTAGATGCAAATTAGTGACAATTGTGTTTGTGCCCAGCATATGGTAGGTAGTGGCAAAGTCAAGATCTCTCTCACAGATTTGGGGTCATCTGGAGGTCTCATGTCCATAGGAGAGTAGAACCGTGGTTAGTGTGGCAACTAGAGGTCGGTTGAGCTAGTCAATGACGCAGTTCGTGCTCCCTCTCTTATACTTGATGTTAAGATGGAATTGTTGCAAGTATGTGGACCAATTTTGATGTGGTCATTCTGCAATTTTCCTTGTGTCTACATGAATTACAGAGGCTTATGATTAGTGTGGATGATTGTCTCCTTCCTAAGAATATAATGCCTCCACTGGTGGTAGTCTTGTACAATTTAGTACATTTATTTGTCATAAGTGGGGTGCTCATGTACATTATCTGATAGCATCTCACTATGATAGGCCACGATATCTCCATGTTGAGTGAGAACTGCACTCACATCATAGTATGAAGCATCTATATCAATCTCAAAAAGATGTTGCAGGTTGGGTAATGAGAGAATCAGGGTTGAGAACAAGCATTGCTTCAAATCATCAAACACTTTATGTTGCAATTGGCCCCATACAATTTTTTCCTTGCCACCGCACCTGGTCACTTGGATAAGGGCCATGCAATGTGGGAGAATCCCAACACGAACCTGCGATAGAAATTGGCAAGTCCTGAGAAGATCTAAAGCTCAGTGAGTGTGGTCGAGGCTGGCCAATCACATATGACCTGGATCTTGGCTAGATCGACATGCACCCCATGCTCATCAACAATGTATCCTAGGTACTGGACCCTATTCATGCTAAAGAAGCATTTTTCCAAATTTTCATATAGCTTGTGTTGTCACAGAGTGTGCAGAACTTGTTGAGTATGTTACAAGTGTTCTGCCCAATTCTTTTTGAAGAAGAGGGTGTCATCCAAATATACCACCAGAAAATAATTGGTGAAATTCCACAAGATGTCATCCATCATCCTCATGAAGCTTGTTGGGGAATTTTTGAAGCCAAAGGGCATTACCAATTCTTCCATACATCGGTCTACTCTATTGGGACCTGGTCATAGTCGGACTTTAGATCAATCTTACCGAAGTATTTGGCCACTTGAGATGGTCAAGGAGATTGTCAATTCAAGGAATTGGGTACTGATTTCTGACTATGATTTTATTTAGCACCTGGTAATCAATGCAGAGTCACCAGGTCCCATATTTATTCTGTACAAGCACGATTGAGCTTCCACAAGGTGATGAGATTGAGCGTATGTGCCCATTTTCAAGTAGTTCTTAGATCTGGCACTTGATTTCCTCATTTTCTGATATATAGAAGCTATAGACTGGCCCATTGGATAGCGGTGTGCCAGGGGTCAAATCAATTGAGTTCTTGACTTGATAATGAAAAGATACCCCAGTGGGTGAGGAGAATATTTCTTTGTATTATTCCATGACCTTATCCACTTGCTTCTACTATGTGGAGAGACATGTCACAGAGGCCATGGATTTGGCTGCAACCTTTTGCTCAATTTGAGCAGAAATCACGAAGAAGACAAACTTCTCGGTCTAAGATATGACCTTCCTACATTTCTTGGAAAAGATCAAGGAAATGGCAGTAGATGGGACTACCTCGGGTATACTGTATAATTTCCTGTCCAAATTAATAATAAAATTACAAGTACTAGACTCATATACAACATGTCATTTCCATAAACAAATTTGGACCCAAAGAACATCACAAACTTCAATGGGGGTGACATCACATAATACCTCATCTTTGAAGGGCTTTATGATGTAGTCCAGGTGGCACTATTAGCTGACGTGGAGATCGCTCCCTTGGAGGAGCCATATGATGGTGTATGACCATGGGTATGGTGTTGTTAGCAGATCCCACCGCTTGACGACCTCTGTTGAGATGAGGTTCTTTTAGCTACCTCTATAAACGATGAAGTGCAATGGAGTGCCCTTCACCCACATCTGTGAATGAAAGAGGCACTCACCTTCCTCTAGTTCATCAGGTTTTCCGGGTTGGACCTTGTTGGTGGTAGAAATAGTGGCATTAGGTTCTGTATCAATGATTTGTCTTCATTTTTCTGGTTCTAATTCAGATTTGGAGCCTGCATCTGATTCAAAGGATTTCACCACAACCACCAATCACTGCTTTGAGCAACATTTAGTGGTGTTATTCTAGGGGCTCTTATAGAACTCACACCATTTTCCAATGTCTTTCTTTGTTTTCGATTTGGACTGGTTGTCCTAAGGTTGTCCATCCTTTCTTTGTCCTTTATTTTGTGGGTTGGGGCTGCCTTCTCCCTGCTTTTTGTATGAGGGGTTTGCAGAGCCAAACTCTTGTGTCTTTTGTTTAATCTTTTGCTCGATTTTCGCATCATATCAATAGGTCACGCCCAAGGAAAATATGTCTAGAAAATCCATTTTTTTCTAGATGTATCTATGTATATCATTGCGGTAATTGAGCACCATATGTCACTCAGAGTATTTGATACCTATCTTGGTGTGCAAGGTATGAAAGACATTGGTAAAATCTGGCATTTTTTGGTCCCTTTCCTACTATACTGTGGTCGATATTGTATATAAGTCGTCATAACTTCCAACAGTGTAGTATTGTTCCTTAATGGCATCCCTGAAGGAACCCCAAGTGGGTCTAACCACAAATAATGTAGATCCCTTTGTTTCCTTTTGCTCACAGAAATTCTCCCACCAACTTTTGACATGGGGGACGACTTTAAGGATGGAAAATGTAATCTTTTCTCTATTAGAAAAGTTGCAGACAGAAAAATACCCTTCTAGAAGGTTTAACCATTTGTATACAGCATCCGCATCTATTTTACCTTCAAATATAGGAATATCAAAATTGATCTGTACCTTGATCGGTGCAGCGCCTCCGCTTGAGGAAGATGCATCACTTGTTGGAAACCATCAAAGGAATTGTGAAAAATTATCCATCATCTCGTTACATTGTCACGAGAGGGATTCCTCAAGAAACAACTTAAAGGGGTAGCATGCCCCATCATCTCTCTTTTCTTCCCCCATGGGCGGTCGTCGAGTTCAGCGAGGCCGATTTTGAAAAGTCTCAACAAGTTCAATTCCTAATTGTTTATACCCTGACCTCATTGGGAACATGCACAAAGAAACAAATGAAGAGCAGACTGCTATGATACTATTGATATGGATTTATGAGTGGAATGAAATGAAACACATATCAATAACATTAACATAGATATACAGAGAACATTAACAAAGATACAATGGAACTTAACTTCTATTCAATAAAGAAATCTGTTGAAACTGTAAAATGCATAATGAAACAATCTTGCTCAAATAGTGGTAGCTAATCTATGAGAAGAGATGTGGAAGCTACACACATTCATCTAAGCACATTACAATGAGGCCTCTTGGCCTTTTTAGCATCCAACCATAATCAGAAAACCCTAGACATCCAAAAACCTAACCCTAGGAGATGAAGTGCCAAAAGTCATGTGGGCCTAGATGGGGTAAGTTGGTACATCAACTTCCCGGGATTGTAACTTTTGCATATAATCTTCATTTTACACGTTCAATACCTCGTCAAAAATTTCTATTTGAGAAGTACAACTTCCACCAATGGTTTAGGTATGCCACTGGAAACACTTGGCCCCCCAAAAGTCTAAAAAAAATTTGTTTACAGCCTCAAAATGGCCCCGAAAGTTTGGGACTCGAAAAACTATAAAAATGAAAATGAAAATTGTAACTGCCAAAATGAAAATTGTAACTGCCAAGATGAAATTTGTATGTGAGCCAACTAGAAGAGGTGGGTGGCCACCAATATCCACCTAGACCAGTAGAGCATCCTTTCTCCCACTGGAATCGACACCTTCACAGGTTTGCAATCCTACATGTTGAAACATTTCAAGATTGTTTCAATATACTTTTTTTGGTTCAACCAGAGATTTCTAGTTGCTCGATCTCTCTTAATCTCCATTCCCATAATGAAGTTAGTTGCAGCAATATCCTTCATGTCAAACTTGGAGGATAGTTTATTCTTCACCTCCTTTATTGCATTCATGTTGTTTCCAATCAACAACATGTTGTCGACATATAATGCTACATATATGAAACACCCACCTTCTTCTTTAGAATATATGCAATGATCAGCTTTTCTTATCACAAATCCTAAACTAAATATGTATGTGTCTAACTTTTGGTATCACATCCTTGATGATTGATTTAGACCATAAATGGATCTTTTCAGTTTGCACACCAAATATTTCTTTCCCTTTACTACAAATCCTTCAGGTTGTTTAATGTAGATTTCCTCTTCCAGGTCCCCGTGTAGGAATGTTATATTTTCATCCATATGTTTTATTTCTAGATCAAATGTTGCAGCCAAAGATATTAGCACTCTAATGGAATTTAATTTTGCAACAGGAGAAAAAATATCACTGAATTCGACTCCTTTGACTTCGGAATATCCTTTCACTATGAGTCAAGCTTTAAATTTCTCGACTTGACCTACTGCATTCATATTCTTCTTGAATACCCATTTTCTACCAGCAGGATTTATTCCACTAGGAAATTTGACCAAGTCCCATGTCTCATTCTTGTGTAAGGATTACATCTCTTAAACCATGGCATACTTCTAGAGTTTTCCCTCTGCTGAGTTGACTGCCCCCCATGACCAACTTGGGCTCATCGTCGGTGGAAGTTAACACAAATGTGGAACAAAATTTGGGTGGACTATACCTTTCGACTGGTTTTCTTACTCTTCATGACCTCCCTACAATCGGGGTCAGTTGTTCCACCTCTCCTTTTGATTCAATTCACTCATATAAATCATCTTCTTCATTCCTCAGTTCAAACCACACCTTCTCTGGATTGTTCTCAGTCTCAATAATTTCTTCAGGCTCAGACTTACTTCCAACTTCTCTAAAGACCACATCTAGACTATACATTGTTTTCCTTTATGCAGGATCCCAGATCTTGTATCATTTCATTCCTTCTTTGTATCTAAAGAAAATACACTTTACTTCCTTCTTGTCCAACTTGCTCCTCTTTTCCTTGGGACATTCACAAATACATCACAACCAAATAATTTGAGATGTGAAACCAAAGGATTCTTACATGACCATACCGCAAGTGTATTTTTTTCGACTAGCATCGATGAAGGAGACATATTCAATAGATATTTTGCAGTGTCGACTACCTCCACCCAGAATTCTTGTGTGATCCCAACACCATTGAGAATACTCCTTTCCTTTTCCATTAATGTTCTATTCATTCCCTTAGTAACTCCATTTTGTTGTGGGGTATATGGTGTGGTATTTTGGAGTGTTATGCCACACTACTTGCAGGGCTGATCAAATTATTTTCCACATAATTCACCATCGCTGTCAGTTCTCAACACCTTAATCTTCTTATCTCTCTGGTTTTCTACAAGAGATTTAAACTCTTTTAATTTCTCAAAAACCTATGATTTCTTTCTAAGAAAATATATCCATGTCTTCCTAGTAAAATACTCTATGAAGGAGACATAATACATGGATCCATCAAGTGAAGGAACTAAAACAAGTCCAAACACATCACTATGAACGAACTCTATAATATCATTTTCCCTTGTCACTCCAGATGAGAACCTCACTTGACTTTTTTTTCCATATATAAAATGTTCACAAAATTTGAATTATAAATTACATGTAGGAAAGTCTTCGACCATACCTTTGTTATGCATAGCTTGAAGTCATTTTTCTCCTATGTGTCCCATCCTCTCATTCCACAACATGGTCAGGTCGAATTTATGATGATTTGTCGATTCGGTTTGAATCATATCAGCCCAAGTAGAGTCGATTCGAAGTTGAGTGGACTTCAAGAACAACAATGTTTTTGCATCCAGTCGAGTCAACACTCCCTCATAACTTGTATAGGGTTCCAATATGAACTCCTTTCATTGAGAACATCACACCATTGACCATCTTGCATGAACCCTTTTGAAATAGAGTGTGCACTCCTACATCACTAATCTTGCTGAAAAATATTGAGTTTCTTTCCAAACCCAGAATGTGTAGCACACCTGGAAGGGTTCTACTCGTCCCATCCTATAGTATCAGTCGAACTCTTCCTCTTTCGAAAAATTTGGTTGTCACGTCATACCCCAAAAGCACATCTCCTCCTTCATATTGTTCATATTCACAGAAACATTCTCTATGTGGTGTCATATGATAGGATTCTCCTGAGTCGATCGACCTAACATCTTGATCTGACTATGTACTACTCGACGCCAGGTACACATTACCTCCCTTATTTGGAATCATCTTTCCCTCAGTCAACTGCTTCTCGTCAGATCTTGTACTGACTTCCATTTCCTTCGACTTGCAATCCCTTTTGTAATGCCCAACTATACCATATTTCCAACATATTCTTTTCGACTGAATAGGGGATTTAGATCTACCCTTTGACTTGGACTTTCTACCGGAGAATTTTCCTTTATCTCTTTGAACTGATCGACCTCTCACCACTAAAACATCTTTGGTCGATCCTTCCATGTTCTTCCTTCTCATTTATTTTGATAGTAGAGATGAAACCATGTCTTCTAGCGCTAATGTGGTTGTATTACTCCCTATAACCATGACTAAGCTATCCCAAGAGTCTGGAAAAGAACATAATAAGCTAATACATTTCTCCTCCTTAGTGATTTTCATATCCACAGAAGATAATTGTCTTATAATGGTATTAAACACATTTAAATGCTCAGTCACCGAACTTCCCTCACTCATCCTCAGAAGATACAGTTTCTTTCTGAGAAACAACTTATTTACCATGTATTTCAACTGGTACAAGCTCCCCACCTTGTCCCACAGTTTCTTGGCTGAATCTTCACGTGAGACATTCAGCAGTACCAAATCTGCAAGACAAAGTCGAATCGTACTCCTTTCTCTTCTCTCAAGTTTCTCCCATTTTTTCATTGGCATACCTATTGTCATGGTACATGGATATATTGTTGTCCATTGTTCTTGATCTATAAGGAGATATTCAATTTTAAGCTTCCAAAGCTCAAAATTCTGGCCATTGAATTTTTCAATATCTATTCTCAAGTTGCTCGTCATTCTTTAACACAATCTTTAAAGATTTATGACTTACAACTCTTATTGAACCTACGGTTTAGCTCAGATCCAAGGTTGTTAAACCAAGTATGATACCACATGTTAGAAAATGAGGAACACTTCCATGCTAAACCTAGCAAAAGAGAGGAATAAAGATTTAATCAAGAAAGTAAATGACAAAGAAAACACACAATACATAGAGATTTTACCCTAGGAACCCAAACTGGGAAAACCAACATTCCTTGAGTGTTTTGCTATCTTTTTGTCATATTCATTCAGAATAAAAGGTTACATGTATAACCTTGGTCCACACCTAAGACACAGTCAACATCATACCTTCTTTATTTACACAAGAACAACCATGTACCCAATTTGACTTACATCTACATGACCAACAACCTCTAAAATGATTTCTCTAAAGATTCATTAGCTTTTTCAGCATTACAACATGCCTTCTTTATAGGCTTTCAATAGGAAAAACCCTAAAGAAAAGGAACCCAAAAATAGTTACATATCCACACAGATCATTAGCTACAAATCTTGTGAATCTTGAGATTATGTTACAATCGACTACCAAGTTGGATTACCAGTCGACTACCAGATGATCTTCATTCATTTTCCACATGCCCGCTTGTCGACCTCTTGTCGGTTGACCTCTTATAATTGTTGTTGATGTCTTCGACCTTCGACTTCAAATTTATGTGGTTGAACCACCTCTACCTTTGACTTCAACTTTACCCAATCGAACCACCTCGACCTTCGAATTTAACTGTCAGTCGATCCACCTCGACTAGACTTTCACTAAAAAAAATATAACAACCCAACACCTCTCAATCAACTATCTGGTGTTTTTACTATCATTAACACAATTACATGCTTCATTAATCACAATACATGAAGTCTTAATGATTATTACAATCATAAAAAAAACAGGGTGCTACATTCCCCTCCCCCTTAAAGAAACACCATACTCGGTGTTTTTAACACCGTATATACAAGTTTACACAGGAAACAAAAATGGGTATGCCATTCTCATGGGATCTTCCAGTTTCCAAGTGGCCTCATCTACTCCAAAGTGCTTCCATTGCACCTTGCCCTACACGATGACTCGATTCTGGAGCAATGTCTCTTTCATGTCTAAGATGTGTTGAGGCTTGGGATGGAATTCTCCATCTGATTCCATTTGTATCATGGTCCAATAATAACATAATTAGAATCATGAATATACTTATTTAATAAAGAAACATGGAACACATCGTGAGACTTAATAGTAGCTGGTAGGGAAAGTCTATATGCCATTGGTCCCACTCTTTCCAGGATTTCAAACGATCCACAATAATGGGGTACTAATGTGGCACTAGTTCACATCCTTATGGAGATCATTTTGGGCTTCACCCTGATATATACATGATCTCCCACCTTAAACACTTTATGGGTTCTCTTGTTATCTGCATAGATTTTATGTCTATCCTAGGCTAATTTTAAATTATGCCTTATTCTAATCACTTCATGTCCCATTTCCCTTAGCAAGTCTCACCCAAGTGTGATCCTATCCAGTGGACAATGCTAACCAATTGGAATTATGCATTTTCTTCCAGAGAGCCATGAATGGGATCATCTTCAAGGATTATTGATACACATTGTTGTAGGAAAATTCTACCAGGGGTAGATATTCTTCCCACTATTTGGGATGATGCATGACATGCATCCTTAACATGTCTCCAACACTCTATTTACCCTTTTGGTTTGACCACCTATTTGAATCTGGTAAGTCATGTTGAATGTTAATTGTGCTCTTAAACCCGCAAACATACCCTTCTATAAATTTGATGTGAATTTCATGTCTCTATCTGAGATAATAGTCTTGGGAATACCATGTAGACTAAAAATATCTTTCATAAAAGAATCAACAACATTTATAAATTTAAAAGTAGATTTGATTGGAACAAAGTGATTTTACTTTCTCATCTTATCTACCACTACCATGATTTCATGATTTTGCTTAACTATCTTTGGAAAACCAATGATAAAATCCATGGAGATTATCTCCCACTTCCATTCTAGGATTTGCAATGGCTGAAATAGTCCTATAGGGTGTTTGTGTTCAACTTTTACCTATTTAAATTCCAAACACTTTGCAATATGATCATCAATATCTTTCTTCATTCCTGGCCAGTAATCTAACTGGCTCACTACTACTATCATCTTTTGATAACCAGGATGACCCACATAAGGCCTCTGATGAAAATCATATATAGTGAGGTACTTCAACTCTATTGAACTAGGTACATACAACCTATTATTATAAAACAATAACTCATTTGTTGTAAGCTCATATTCCTCATACTTTTTCATGTTTGGCCCTTGTTTCAAACCTTCTCTTACCAAATTGAAAATCTTATCCTCTTGCAAGANAGAGCCATGAATGGGATCATCTTCAAGGATTATTGATACACATTGTTGTAGGAAAATTCTACCAGGGGTAGATATTCTTCCCACTATTTGGGATGATGCATGACATGCATCCTTAACATGTCTCCAACACTCTATTTACCCTTTTGGTTTGACCACCTATTTGAATCTGGTAAGTCATGTTGAATGTTAATTGTGCTCTTAAACCCGCAAACATACCCTTCTATAAATTTGATGTGAATTTCATGTCTCTATCTGAGATAATAGTCTTGGGAATACCATGTAGACTAAAAATATCTTTCATAAAAGAATCAACAACATTTATAAATTTAAAAGTAGATTTGATTGGAACAAAGTGATTTTACTTTCTCATCTTATCTACCACTACCATGATTTCATGATTTTGCTTAACTATCTTTGGAAAACCAATGATAAAATCCATGGAGATTATCTCCCACTTCCATTCTAGGATTTGCAATGGCTGAAATAGTCCTATAGGGTGTTTGTGTTCAACTTTTACCTATTTAAATTCCAAACACTTTGCAATATGATCATCAATATCTTTCTTCATTCCTGGCCAGTAATCTAACTGGCTCACTACTACTATCATCTTTTGATAACCAGGATGACCCACATAAGGCCTCTGATGAAAATCATATATAGTGAGGTACTTCAACTCTATTGAACTAGGTACATACAACCTATTATTATAAAACAATAACTCATTTGTTGTAAGCTCATATTCCTCATACTTTTTCATGTTTGGCCCTTGTTTCAAACCTTCTCTTACCAAATTGAAAATCTTATCCTCTTGCAAGAGAGTTATGATTCTCTTCTTGATGTCAAATTCACCTACGCTTACTAATGATAGGTGTATTGTGTTAGCACCAGAAGTCATCTCTTGATTACAACAGAGGTAAGCACAATACCCATCAGTTTGTATGTCATAATGAATAAATTTAGAGGTCTAGTGGACGCAGACTCAGGATTATATCGCTTTAACTCAGAAAACTGCGTTGGTATGCATAAGCAGATGAAGTCTTGATCTAAATTTGGTAAGTATGTTGTAATAAGGGTGATTAGGGGGGAGAAATTGAGGAGAATGAAGAGGTCTATTGTGGACATCCGATCTTCTAGCAGCCTAAAGAGGAAAAACTCAGAAGATAAGATCATGTTGGTTCAGAGTTTTAGGGAACTGAATGAAATTATCAGTGAACTGAAATAAAACATACATCACAATTCAATAATAACAACTTGACTAGATCATCCATGCCCGAGTCATTCAGTTTTGGAGGGAAAAGACAACACAAGATACTGATTAAAACTGGTCGTGATGTCCCTGTGATCAAACCTACATCACAAAAACATAACTACCCCCGACTAGATCATCCATGCCTGAGTGTTCTAACACAGTTGTTACAGAGAGATGGAAGGAAATTGACTTACATTAAACAAGAAGTCTCAAATACAGATACATAACCAGAAGAACCATATATTCATTAAAACTTGACAATGCGGGAGTGTAGCTCAACCATCAACGCTTTACAATGACTCAAAACTGCCTACGTATACTCAGAAAAATCACCACTACCAGGAGTGTGGCATGGCCACATTATGAATGTTTTGCATCTGTGTCTTCTTAGTCGGAATATGCATACATTCTTACCGGTGCACACATTCCCTTGTCATACGTGAGCTCAGAATTCCCTCCGAGTCTCTTTGTCAGACTGCGAGTGCAGCCTCTGTCAGGCGTAAAGATTTACGCTGATGTCTTCTCTATCAGACGCAATCTCGGCTCCATCAGTGCTGATAGCGTATACACATAAGACATTTTTGTAGTGCCATAATGCTACAAAATTTCTATGTGATGATGTGGTAGAGAGAGAAATGAACATGGTGGGATGATTGGTGTGGGATCAACAGGCTATAGCGCATGCTCGGGGACCCAGTGGAAGGAAGCGAGAGTGGAGGATGACTGGGAAAGCATCGGTCGAAGTGTAAAGGGAGAGGATTAGGATTGGTCAAGAGGGGAAACATGGAGATGATGGTGGAGGTGACATGGCACAGGAAGGTGACGAGGAGAGGTTGCGGTGGTAGGCGCAATGGGGATAACAATGACACATGAGGAAGCATCATGGGGACAGGTGTCGTGAAGCGAGAGGAGGAGGTGGAAATAAGATGTGACATGACGCAGGAGTGGGATACACATGGAAGGTAGTGATAGGGAGGTATTACAGTTCTAGGGGACAGGCGTGAGTGGGTGATGTGAGTGGAAGACAGGTGTCGGCAGGAGAGGAAGGCGGTAAGCGGTCTACTCAGAGGGGGGGGGGNGGTAAGAGGTATTGAGTAGAGGGGGTCTGAGTTAGTGAGGAGGCACCACATTAGTGGGGGGGAGCGCACTCAAAAACCACCAACTTAGACTCCCCCCCTTGTTAAAGGTAGAAATTCAGGGGGGGTCCAATATGGATCTTGCACCGTATATCTGAGCGCGTAGATATTAGCCGCCCAGATCTATGTGCCCCTTAGCACAACATGCCCGGGCACAAAAATTAGGATAAACGATAAAAGTGGGTTCTTAGACCCCTTTCTGTTGGAAGGTTTACAGTTGGGAGTAAGCTTGTCATTGATGGCAAGAACAGTGATGGCAAAAATCAGCATGATCAACAGCGTAGTGATAATGGAAGAAGAGTGACCGTCAAAACTGTTTGTGGACAAGAAGAATGCACAGAACAGGAGGACAGATATTAGGTGTCATATCTGAGCGTAAGATCCAACCATCGTTGGATCAGGGAGAACCTGCACGTTCATCAAAGAGCACGAAGTGGCAAAATTGCGAAGTGACGAAATCGCAAGGCGGACAAAATCGCGAAGCAGCGAAATCGTGAAGTGGTGAAATCGCGAAGTGACGAAATCACAAGGTGGACAAAATCGCGAAGCGACGAAATCACGAAGTGGAAAAATCGTGAGAAGATCCAGGCCGTAGGATCTGGGGTATCTACGAAGGCTCAATAGCCGTTAGATATGGTGAAGTTGCAAGGAAGATAAGTCCAAGAGTCATCCAACTCTCCAAAACTGTGAAGGAATCCTGGTCGTCCATCGGGGACAATCGTGGACCGTTGATCAAGAGGACACGTGGAAAAATATCAGAGCACCACAAAGACTCCATTTCAGAGTTTCACAGGTCGTGAAATCCAAAGGAAAGAGGTTCAAACTCACGATATGCGAGATCACGAAAAGATCTTGACCGTCAGATCACCAAGGATTCTGGACCGTTGATCTAAGCTCCATCTCAGAGCTTCGCCTATCGCGACTTGGAGTGATGAGAACCTCCATCACAGGAATAGCGAGATGCGAATTCATGATAAGATCTGGACTGTCAATTCACCAAGAACGTGAACCGTCGATTTGAGCTCCATCTCGGAGCTTCGCCTATCACAACTTGGAGTGACAAGAACCTCCATCACAGGAATCGCGATATGTGAATTCACGATAAGATCTGGACCATCAATTCACCAAGAATGTGGACCGTCGATCTGAGCTCCATCTCGAAGCTTCGCCTATTGTGACTTGGAGTGACGAGAACCTCCATCACTGGAACATCGAGATGCGAGATCACGAAAAGATCTGAACCGTTGATTCATCGAGATCATGGACCGTCGATCAGGGTCGATGAAGATCATGAGTTCGCAGCGCCTTTCAGTGCATCCTGTGGTCACCGCATATGGTCACGTGGAGGAAGGACCTAGTGCAGATGGGCTCCGCTTCAGAATTCCAGGGATCACGGCTAGGAGTGTCAAGACACTGGATCATACGAATGCCAAAATACCGAAAAGGTGAATTGTCGGTGTAACCGGTGGTCACCGCCTGTGGTCACATAGAAAAGGGAGCTAGAGCAGCCAAGCTCCTTTTCGGAGCTCGTGACATGGAGACTCAAGATGTATCATCGCAAAATCTCTGAATTGTGAAAGTGCGAAATGGGTAAGTAATGACAATACCCTTCACAGTTAATCCAACAATGGAGGTGAACATGAGCATGATCGGAGGGCTAATGTTGATCCTCACAGTGTAACTGCTAGAAACCATTGATGGTTTCTACCAGAGGATGCAAAGAGACTTCTGTGTAATTTCCAGAGGAGATGAAGAGTTACAAGGAATCTGCCAATGGAATGAAGATGATTCATGGAGGAAATTGACAGCTGGATGAGGGTTGGAGCTTGTAACTAAAACAGAAAGGATAAGCTCGACTATGCCAGAGAAGACGAAGAGTCTCAACTGCCAGAGAGGCTGAGTAATATCAGCATAACACCCAGTGATGTTGAACGCATGGGAAAACCGCTAGAGAAATTGAAGAGTTACCATGATGATCAGATAGAACACTTGAGTTGTGGAGGAGATTGGCGTGGGGTGAGCATGCAAAGGAATGGAAAATATTTCATGCACAAGGAGCACAGAGACTATAAGTATGCAGAACAAAGAAGAGATGGGGGTTGTTGTTGTTGGTGTAGCTGTGATTGTCATTGTTGAAGGTGATTCATGCCTAAAGGAAGGGAGTGCAGAAGCTGAATTGAACAGAAGAGGAACTGTGCAGTGAATGGACATGGCACACAGAGCATAAAAATTAGAAGAACAGACAGTGCAAGTCATGTGTGCAGGAAGGAAGTGAGGCAGACAGAGCAACGAAATGCAGCAGAACAGTGATGAGTCTGGTAATCCATTATTGAACATTATATCACTGTAATGAGTTTCAGTAGAAAAGATTTATAAAACAAGGTGGTAAGGAGATGCTAGGGAGGACTGTTGTCCTTAGAGTTTCAAGTGGGTGCTTGAACATAGGGAGTTGTAGCTTCCTTCTATTTGGTGCTAGAGAAACCAGGGAGTTGGTGCTTCCTTCTAGTTGGTGCTATAGAAACCAGGGAGTTGTAGCTTCCTTCTAGTGGGTGCTAGAGAAAACAGAGAGTTGGTGCTCTCAGCAAGTTGCAACTTGCAAAAACAAAGGTTGTAGCCTCACAATGAGTTGGTGCTCATATGTATGATAATGTAAAGAATGTAGATAATACTTATCAT
>SNQJ01S0145973.1:7642-29914 GCA_010110895.2 Picea sitchensis
CTATTCCCAAAATGTTGATTTCTTCCTAGATAATTAATGGTACAGATCTCTCTTAGATCGACGGTTATGATCCAATCGTGAATTTGTGTTTCATGAATTCTCACGAACTCACCCTTAGACCATTTCAAGTCATGAGTCAGTGAAAGGTTGATCACTCTCCATGCATCCTTTCTGATGAACTGTCCACATGAATTTTGGATTTCTCATATCGCGATTTCCACACTCTCGTGCAACTCCAAAGGTTTTTAAACCTTGTGCACATTCTCCAGATTTGATGGTCGTGAGGGTTCTCCTTTCCTCCCAAACAGATTCTATGGATCCAACACTTCTGGTGTGGAGTTCTCTCTCTCCCCATGGTGATATACCACACTAGCTATAGTTTTATAATACCACTACACCTCCTAATCTTTGTAACATGTTCAAGTAGTCTATTGACACTCAGAAACATTACGAGGTCTGAAATTACTCCTCCAAACACAATTTCTTCTCAAAACCTCAGTCCCAAGACCACTTATCTAGCCTATCCAGGATCAATGTTGAAACTAGGCTCTGATACCATATTGTAATGCCCTCGTCCATTAACCCCACGGTCGGGCCAATGCTATTATGTGGAAAAACACTTCTGTAACACATTATGCATTCTAATGAACTTAAAACACTTAATTACAGTTACACACAGAATTAATGCTAGCATTTCAGAGTTAATGGAAATAACAATAACTCATATGCACAACAAAATATGTGATAACATTGCAAGAATCACAGGTATGCAATCTAATTAATTACAGAATTACCAAACATAGTGACACTTCTCTTTGAAACTGTCACGCACCACTGGGGCAGTAGGTCACCCCCGAGCTGGGACTAAGCTCCATCGGGTAAGGAATCCTAGGCTAGGTAAGGTTTACAGGAAGAATACATGTAAAAGAAGGAGGACTTTCTCCCAGGAACCACTTATGCCCACTGCCCACAGACTCTCCTTCCCCACATGCTTGTCCCACCCCAGGAGTATACACCTTCTCTGTCACCTAGACAATCCTTCAGCTACTAACCTCCCTTGCCTTGGGCTTCAACAACAGACCGAACCAGAAATATCCGAGCTCTGTGGAAACTATAGGGTTCCCTCTAGGATCTCTCTCCTTCCTCTGCGCACTCTCTCACCTGGAGAGAGTCACTCACAGGATTGGTAAAACCTGCCTCTTCAACAACAATCACCTCCCTCACAACAACATAAAACCACACCCAGCCAAGAACTGCATGGCCACCACAGTCAACTGGGACAACAAACATGGGTTTCCCAAATATATGACAGACATACGCTTCAACCCAACCAGGCTCAACAATTACAGGACATTCAGTTTTCCCAAGAATCCATACAGAATAGACTCATGGTTCTGGGTTTTAGGGCTGCATGATAATAAATCCATGTGAAGGTCGAACACAGACTTGACGATTTTGACAGAGGGTGTACCGACTCCTCCATAAATCAACATAGGCCTTTTTTGGATTCAGAGTTGCATGAGGGTATTCATACATAGTTCATACGGGATTCTCAGTTCAGATAGTCGACAGTAGAATGGAGGAAGAACCCCCATCATGGCTGAACTCAATAGTTTTAACTGTATGCGCTTAGGTTGACACTTGTCACCCATGAAGCTCGTTCCTTCCCATTTGGATGTCACTCATCCTTCCAAATAACTTAGGATAAAACATCACATTTACACAACTTTGGATTAATAATAATTTAATATTAGTCTCAAGGTTTTAATCCCCCTCATATTATCCCCTCTTCCAACCTCTCAGCCTTCTCTCCCTTACCCAGGCTTTGTGGATGCTTAGTCCCCCATAACTCATTCATCGTGGTTGGTCCGCATGCATAGATGTTTTGTATTAATACTATGCATAACTACATGTACAAAAATTAGGCTCCTCACCTTCAACACTTAGGCTCCCTGGCCTAATAACACATAATCCAACTAGATTATATGACTTGGCTCACCAACCTTATAAACTTGAATTACAGTTCATAAACAAGCTTTATACTTCATAAATATGATTTATAATAGGGCTCGACCTTGGGGACTTTACACTTCGGCCTATGGTTGGGTGACAATATTGCTATATTGTCTATGGTTAAATGAGAACATCCATTACTTTCTAAAACGTTATGGGCCCACACTATCTTCAGACAGTTTAACCATTGGAAGATAGATTGGGAGGATTTGATCTGTTTTAGTTGTAGTTACAACCAATTTTTGCTACAGCAACGAAACTCTAACCCTCTTGTTAAAGCACCTTAATTAAAGAGATTGACCTAATTTCTGGATATCCCAATACAACCTAGCCTAGAGCACCTCTCCGTATTCTCAGCAAGACAAGATGTCAAGTTTTAGTTTTTGGTCAAGTTAAAAGGTTGACCAAGTCAAAGCAGTTATGACTTACTCTATGAAGTCAAAAAATAAGTTAGAAGGGGATTCTAACTTCAGAGCATGGAAGACAAGGATTGACCTCATCCTTTCCAAGAATAAAGGGTTGGACATTGTGAAAGGAAAAATCGTGGAACCAAGGTTCGAAGAAGGAAAAGAGAAGGAACCTCAAAACGTTGCAATTATGGAGAAGTTCAAAGACAATGACATCAATGCCATGAGTATCATAGTGGACTCTATAAAATACCACTTGATACCCTACATCTCCCATCTTGACTCATCTAAGAAGATGTATGATTCCGTAACAAACCTCTTATCATTCAGAGACATTGGATAGGTAATGAGTTTGAAGAATGAGCTCTGTGACATGAAAATGAATGATGATGACAACATAACATCATACTTTATGAGAATCTCTCGGTTAAGAGATCAACTACAAGATATTGAAGAGATCGTTTAAGAGAAGGAACTAGTAAATATAGTAGTCAATGGTCTTCCCAAGACAGTGGATGCATTTTCCACAAGCATGAACACAAGGAAGAAGTATCCTATATTTGAAGAACTTTGGACTTGTTGTGCACAAGATGAATCAAGGATTAGTGCAAAATAAAAACCCCAAAATAAATACCATGATCAAGACTTCACAACAAGGTTCAAGAATTTCAGGAATAAAAATAAGTTTAGCTCCAGGAAGAAAACAAATCAAGAGAAAGATATGTCAAAAATGCAATGCTTCAATTGTTGAAAATATGGTCACTACAAGAATTATTGTCTCAAGTTCAAGAAAAGGAAGGAAACACATGAAGCATCGGTCGCTAAAGAAAGGGAACCCTCAAAGAAGGCCAAGTAGGACAAAACATACTTCTTCTTATAAGACAAGTTAATAATATTCTTCATAATTCTTGTACATACCATGTTTACATAGTTTTCTATACATATCTTACATATCAAGTCAAGAAATACACATGAAAAGATGAAGTGCATCAACAACCCTTGGTAACAATTCATGTGGAAGCTATTAACATAAGTAACAGTTGCAAGATAAGACAAAATTAGAATCAAACTTGAAGAAACTTGGAAGAAGCAAAAACATAAAGAAGTCAATCTTCAAGAGGAAATTAGAAAAATACCTGTGACACTTTGCATAAGTGAATAAAGATGCAGACAGAAGTGTGGAATCTCTTAGATGGATGTAGCTGCTTATATAATTCCAAAATAAGAGCATGCATTCATGCATGAAGCAAGGATTAGGAGGGAGATAATCCTAATGATCCATTGAGGATTATGTAGTATCTATCCATGTTCCCATCAATGGTAGAAATCATGAAAAGGAACACGTGTTCAGTTTGGCTTTAGAAAAATTATTCTTCAAAAAGAAGCCTTAAAGTATCCATGGTTTTCCATCCACATCCATGATCATATGATTAAAGGAAGAAGTTGGAATCTTCATGGCATGGAATCTATAGAAAACACCATGGAACCAAGAGATAAAGAGAAACATGAATAAGAACATGAACAGTCCAAGTGAGAAATAAAAAGCCTGAACAACCAGTCATTATATCAAGAATCACAAGACTACCAGATTGTTCTAAACCCACTAGAAACAATCAAGCAGAAGAAATGGAAGTTGTGATGAAGAACATTGTATGGAAGACTTACGAATGGAAGCATTATGAGATCCATAACTAAATTTTCTCCCAAATGGAGGGAGAAGACTATGATGATAATTTGTTCTATTAACCAAACATACCTCTACCTGAGAAATTATATCTCTTGCATTGTCCATGGGTTGGAGCATACATCAGATGAATGTAAGGATTCTTCTCCTCAAACGGAGTAATTTGAACAAAGAAACGTATGTAGAGAAACCTCAAGGTTTTGAGGTATACCAAAAAGAGACCCTTGTGTGTAGATGGAAGAAGATATTGTATGGATTCAAACAACTTGGTGCAAAGCCTCTCATGCACAGAAGAAGCACGGTGAAAAATTTCTATGACACAGATTAGAATGGTTACTCAGAAGTTCAGGATGATGAATTGTTAATCCATGACACACTCTCATGATGACAAAAGAAGTGCCACTTGGATATGTTTCAGTTTGAGCCTTGACATGATGTCATGAGATAGAAAGAAAGAAAAGTATTGAATCCAACCATGATATATTGTAATGATCAGAGCTGCATGAAGCCTTCAAAGAAAACCAATGTTCGATATAGACCGAAGTACATTGAAATCGAGCATTACATTCTCCATGATGAAGTTAAGAAAATAGAAGTGGTTCTCCAATATATATATCTTCACAAATGAGCAGATAACATATATTTTGGTAAAGCCTTTGTCCAAGATGAAAACATTTTCATATTCAATAAACAAGTTGGAGATTGTGGAGATGACTTCCTTATTGAAAAGGGAAGAGATGACTCCCAGGTTGGGAGGGAGCACTGATGTACTATTGATTTATGGATAATCATTTTTTCATTTCGAAAAATGGTCCAGGATGAGCAGTTCCTTCCCAGTTCGAAAAGAGGTTTGAGATTTATGACGGACAAGCATTTTCCTATTCGAAAAATGGTCCAAATCGGACGGTCATTTTTGTAATGAAAATGGTTCGATGGATTGTTGATGTAACATAGACAGTGATTCCCCTTGTGGCTAGTGTGGGGGAATGGTATAGGACAATATTTCTTTTTGACAGTCACTCTCAGTAGTGGTCAAGTAGAATGGTCTACCTCATCGGGAAATCATTATTTTGAGGTTCACAGTTGGGATCAGTTTTGAAGAATGGTCCATTTTGGAGGTTGGTGCAGAACAGTCATTTCCCTAGGAAATGGTTCAGATAGTCATTCCCTAGGGGAGACTCATTCTCTCCAGGTTGCACTTTTTTTAGTGCCGGAGGAATGGCCCAATTAGGTGAATGGTCTAGGTTCAACAATCAAGGATAGGAAATCCCTAGGGTAGACTCATTCTCTCCAGGTTGCACTTTGTTTAGTGTCATAGGAATGGCCCAGATAGGTAAATGGCCCAGGCTCAGAAAACATGATAGTTATTCTTCTATGATTTAGAAGAATAGTCCATATATTTCATGGATGATGTTTTACTTTCTGAGGGTAGATTCTATTCTAGATCTCACAGATGTGAGTGGAAGAATGGCCTAGATGACTCAGCTTATATCATGATATTGTTTTTCTTTGCAGGTTGATATCAGATGATATGATTTCTATGGAGACTATATGTATTTGGATAGTAGATGTATGATACTTTGGTGGATGTGTTCCACTGGTTGTGACTATGTGTCACTAATTAAGTAGTTGTGTGCTACTTGGTGTGGTAGTGTACCACTGGATTGTAGTTATATACTACTATAGACACAATTGTGTTCTATTGAATGCCATTGTTCTGATTTCCATGTAGATTGTTAGTAGTGTTGAAAATGATTATCAACTAGATGGCTAGTCAGTGTGCTTGTGGACAAACATTCTCCAAGAAGAGAATGGTCCAGATAGAATAGATTGTTGGTGGACAGGTATTCTCTCTATGGAGAATGGTCCAGGTTGACATTTTGTTGACATGTCATGGACTAGTATTTTCCTAAGGCACAGATTGTAGCCTGATTAGGAAAAATGGTTCAAGATCGATATTTTCTAAGTCATACATGTTGAGACAAATCTCTATAACTTGATTAGAAAATAGTCCTAAATTAACATTCCTATGGTCTCTATAGTCCATGGCGTAGATTTTAACATATGTTGGGATAGTCATTCTTCTACGATGTATGTGTAGATTAGAAGAATGATCCTTGTATCACTCTGTGGAGTGAGTGACTTATCCATCATCATGCCTGACTACTCAGATAGAGTATGATTTCGAGAGCTGATGCAATTGATGCTATCATATGATAGTGATGATGTTTATCATGATATAATCATGAGATAGTCTATACGACTATGATGATGCTACCAGTTGAATGGTATGTTTGTGCTCAATACCATTGCCTTCAATACCTCCCTACCTAGGAGGGAGTGTTGATATTATGGTAGTTGCGAGAGGCATTTACCTCCACGTGTAACCCTAACTAGAATATAATATTCTAGGAAGCTAGAAGAAACCATAAAGAATTAAACCTAACCCTAGAAGACAAGTCGGCTTAAGGAAATAATTAATATTAAGTATTTATCTTTGAGAATGAGAATTCGACCCAGACAACTTAGGAAAACAGTATAAATACAAGTAGCCAAACCTCATTTTGCAACACACAGCTCGAAATTTCAGCTGGGAAGAAGTGTGCACTACAGAAACTGGGCAAGTGTGCATGTCTGGGGAGCAGCTGCAGCCAACATCTGTTGCAATCTATATTCATGGTTTAGGCTTAGAATTTCTATTGTTTATGGTTGGACTTTCTTATAAGTCTTGGTTATCTTTTCTTGATGCATTAGCCATGATTGGCTATTGGTTTGCTTCCAGAATCATTCTATATCAAGGTTAAGGTGCTCAGGGGTGGTTTCAGCCTATGGTTGGGTAACAATATTGTAATATTGTCTATGGTTAAATGAGAACATCCATTACTTTCTAACATATAAAATAGTAGACACACATATTTTTCTCTCTCACAAGTGGGAAAGTGATCTAAGGAAGAGGTGGAAGTTTCTAAGAAGTTGAAATTTTCTGAGTGTAATTACTTAGTGATGTTCTAGAGGTTAATAAAGTAATATCGTTGGAAATAATTACCACTTGCAGAAAATTGTTCTTGTATAATTTAACACTAGAAAATAAACATGGTTAGTCATATGACATTGAGTATATTATGGATGCATGTTAGTAGAATATATATCATTTCAAGGGTCACTGTATATAGTTGTGCACACGATAAATTGATCTCCTCTAGGAGATGATTTTTTTTTGTTCTTGTTTCTTGTTTCAGTAATGTCACAAGTAATAGCTCTAAGAAGGAGACATAATGATAGTTGCAGGAAGAAACATGAAGAAAGACTATCCAGACCTAGAGTTGTGCACATCCATGTAATGAAGAAGAAGAGAAGCTCAGAAAATGCAGAGGGAGTAGATGAATCCAAAGACTATATACCCTCAGAGGGAGTGATGGATTTAGATGTTTTCTGTGGGAAACTAGATAGTCTCATGATGACATGTTGTAGCTATTAGAGAGCTACCCACCAGCCCTAGATGCATGTTGTCACTAGTACATTTGGGTCAAATTATGACGGTGCATTCGACACAATTGACACTTTATATTGTCGGGAGAACGACAAACAATGGACCCCCTCAAACGTCGTTTCACATGACGTCTCTTTTCCGATGACATATATTTCGTCGTTATTGTGACATATTGAATGTGGAAAGAGTGACGTCTTGAATGTGGCAAGAGAGACGTCTAAAATGTGGCAATAGAGACATCTGGAACATGGCAAGACCGACGTCTTGAACGTGGCAAGAGTGATGTCTTAAACGTGGCAAGAGAGACGTCTTGAACGTGGTAAGACCGATGTCTTGAAGGTGGAAAGAGAGACGTCTAGAATGTGGGAAGAGAGACGTCAGGAACGTGGCAAGAGAGACATCTTATACGTGGAAATAGAGACATCTTGAACGTGGCAAGACCAACATCTTGAAGGTGTCAAGAGAGACGTCTAGAACGTGGGAAGAGCGATGTTAAGAGGTATCATCTTCGACATGGTTTCTATGGCAGCGACACTTGAAGATGTTGCAATAGCGACCTTCTTGGCAGGTATTTAAAAAAAATACAATATCACATACTAAAGAGGACGGTACATTAACCTTTGCTAAGATACTAGCCATATCAATATTTAAATCTATATCATCGGTCTATGTTAAGAAACTCGGATTTTTATTAACAATTTATCCTCTTAGTTTATATATCCATTAGATACAGTGTTCTTAACACTTTCATATCTCTGTAGCCACTAGGTCACATTGGTTCTTTTATTTCAATATTAAATAATGACTAGAATGTTTACAATTAATATTTAGATAAGATCTGGAATTACAATCAATTGTTATTCCATGGTTGCTGGTGTGCATAGATGTTTTTGGGGTCTATAATTTACGAGGTAGAGAGAGAATAGTCTCTATTAAAGACATCTGATGTTGGTCACCTTCTTTGAATATTGGAAAGCGGGAGAATAATCCTGACATCACCGGATGAAAGATAACATTAAGTAGAAAAATATTTCAATATGCAAGGAGACATGCTTTTCCCTCCATTGAAAGAACCATTTGATTAGGTAAAATGTTAATAAATGCAAAAGAAAAAGACAACTTTCCCTCCATCGAAGGGCATCATTTCATTGGGTAACACCTCATATCAGCATAAGTGAAAAGCTAAATTGCAAATTTCCAACCAACTATTAAAAGACAATAGCACCACCACCGGAATCGAAATTTGGGAAGCTTCATCGAAGCAAAAGTAAACGAACAATGTTTGAATCCAAACCCTATATATTCCAAAGACAAACTCCTCTAAAACATCAACAACTTCAGTCTTGTCTTGTATCTATTTTCCATAATCAACCATCAATTCAAACACTAATGCTTTTCCAACCATGGATAATTAACAACTTGGCTACAACCATTTTTCCATCATTAGCAGCTAACACACTCTTTTTACATTTCCCCTCTTGAGAATAACATTCATCCAACCCATTAATAACACCTTAAGTACAATCCAATATCCTATAACCTTGTCTTAATTGATTCCCCTCTATAACATCACATATCTAAGCCTTTAAATCTTAGGAGGTTTATCCACAACATTCACTATATAGACGTGTATCCTAACAATACCTCAACTACATCTCCATCATTGGTAATCAATGTAAATATGCTATCCTCACTATTTATGCACTTTCGTTTGGTTGGTACTTACATGAACCTATAATCCCTATCATAGCTCACTTCTATTATTACACCTAATTAGCACCCTGATCACGATATAAATGGGATCATTTTCAAAGCATTCAAGGAATAATCACTTGAAATACAACCAGTAATTTGCTAGCTATTGTCTTCATTGTGCATGCATTTGGAGTTGACTTACACCATGCTATATGAGTGATCAATAAAGACCATATTTTTAAACATACAATTTCCAACAAAATTAGTCACTATTTTGCAAGCTTTTAATGGCCCGTAGTCAATATCATATATTAACTACAACTATAGGATAATTCCTATGTATAGTTGATGAGGGCATTCTCATAGTTGACTAGTCTAAATTTATCACAGAGGAAGCCGGACAATACTTAGCCATAATGCCATCCAATTTACATGACACAACACACCGTATATCACATAAAGTACTTTATATATATGGAAAACAAATTTATGAATATACAAAAATAGTGTATAAGAGGTTTGAGAAAACAAAGATGATTACAATATCTATGGCTTCATAGAATATTTTAATAAAACACCAGCTTGACTTCTGATATTTAGTCTTTGAAAAGGACCAAACAAGGAATACACCAAAAAAACCAAAACATTCAACATACTATTTTCCAAACAGGAGCCCTAATTCAAATGGTAGCCTTCTCAACATGTCCAAAAGTGCTCAGACGCATTAACAAATTCTTCACATCTGCTCCAACTTCCTTAAATGTTGAAACAAGATTTGGAATAAGCTTAGCCAACATAATATTGAAACCAATCGAGCTAGTGCTTTGAGTGTATGCTCTTCCATGCACTCCCATCACCATACACTCCCATCATTTCCTCTCCTGAAAGACATCCAACTTGAGGCACCCATCATATAGGCATTGCGGGCACCAAGAATATAATGGCCCCATTGATGGAAGTGCTCTCTCTAAAATGATTCAAAATCTTGCAAACAATGATCTGAGAACAATATAAGGTTTCTACAGCTATAGCTATCAATAATCCAATGAAAACAAAAATAACCTATGCCTTCATAAAGACAATAACTTTTGTGGTTTAGCAATTGATATTTGCATGATTAAAATAGTGCAATGCCAGTAGTACTTACCAGGTAAATTCTTTTCTTGGATGGCCCACTCTTGTTGTACTTTCTTTGTCCATCGTCGGTGATAGGTAGACTGTACATGAGAAGGATACACATTTCATTATCTTATTCAAGAAATTTTGAGCTTTTCGACATCTATCAAGCAGATACGCATTCCTATAAATCTTATGAAATCCACTTGCATTGATAGGGCCACAATGCCATACACAAAAAATGCCTGGGTTTTCAAGAAATCCTCCATAGGATCCTTAACAATATCAAGGTGTTTTAAGTATCTAGAATCATCGTTGTGAGAAGCATCCAAATCAGACAAATGATCCTCCTTTTTCTGTTTCTTAACAGTATTAAATGTACATTCCCCTAAATCATCTACACACTCTTTGAATCTCTGTACTTGATCATCAACCCTACAACCATTGTATTTTGATTTATCTTTTGGACTGCATAACTCTGCTTCCTCTTTCCCTTCTAGCATAGCTGAGTCATCTATAGGGTACAGTGCATCCATAGATTCCAACAGATGATACTGTGAACCTCTCATGAATTCTTTTTCCTCAAAAATGTCCAAATCAGTCCTATCAAGAATATGTTTTTGGGCACATTGTCCATGATTACTCAAATTTGATGCATCTGATAGCATTTTGGACTCTTGAAACCCAAGCAAACCCCTGGAAAGTTGTGCGACAAATTTAAAAGCATCTCGAGAAATTGAAAGAGTTCCATTATTTCCTTGGTTCAATCTTTCTTTTGCATGAATAACACCGACAAATTTAAAAGAAGCTCGAGAAATTGAAAGAGTTCCACTATTTCCTTGGTTCAATCTTTCTTTTGCATGAATAACACTTTTCCCATGTGCAATATCATGATCACTATGTGCATCAATCTGGAACACAGAATATTCCTCAACCTGATCCATTCCACTGATACATCACTTACAAGTAAAGACACTATATCCTAGAATTTAACCTAATAATATCATAACCCCAATAAATTCAACCAATTGAATTCCTGAAATTAAATTCAACCAATTAAATTCAACCAAGGTCGTAACTTTTGCATACGATCTGTGTTTGACGTGATCAATACCTCGTTAGAAATATCTATATGAGGACTACAAATTTAATGTGAGAAAAATTGAAGGAGCTTCCATGTTGCTCCATGTTTTCCAAAAAAACATCATTTAGGGCCTCAAAACAGCTCTGGAAGTTTAGGACCCGATAAACTGCTAAAAATAGTAAATTACCAAAATTGCTAGAAAATTGTTTTGAGCCAGTTGGAAAAGGTGGGTGACCATTGATATCTACCTGGATCAGGGCCTTTTCGAGTATTAGGCCTTCGACCCTTCATAGTTCTTATGCAGATCTAAAAACATCCCTGGGGACTCGAGGTCCCAGAGTCTCTTTCTTCACCGGGATCCATGGTGGAGATTTGTCCACCCTTAAAGATCTAAAGGATGATATTTATCCACACTTACTATGTGGTTTAGAATTGACAAGGGTTCTACACTAAATTTGTATTCCTCGAGCGTTTTCATCAATGGTCACAACTTAATCAATCATCGATATCTACGGTCTGCAGATTCCAACATGACCACTTGTTAAATCCTTCCTCATTGTGCATGTAGATCCTATGCTGACACGTATCCAAGCTATCCGAAAATCCTGATCAAAGCACATGACCTCCTGATAATTAGTGCTCTTACAACTTCAAATTGTGCTTTATCTCTCCTCCATTAATCTATGTCCTCGATGGACGGTTTGATCTCCACTTCCCACAACTCTAGTGAATCCTAGTCACCTCCAAACCTTGATGATAGATGACTCTAGATTAATCATTAGTTATGATGGATGGCTAAGGATGTCCTTTACTTCACAATCTATCAAAATTGGATACTTCGAGGAGGGAAATTTCGACGCTTCAACATTTAACACATCCTCCCATATCGTCGAGTCTCTCGGAGTCCTGGAGTTTCATAGTTCCAAAGTTCCATAATTCCTCGCCACGTACTCCAACCTTTGGATTTCAAGATATTCTTATCCCTTATACCTTAAATTTCCCAGAGTAAGACTTTGTTTAAGTGATTACGTTGTCCTCCCACTATTTGATTGAATGGTTGAGAAAGGATCCTAATGGACCCATGGATCAAAATATCACATCACTCCTAAATTATTCCCCATGATCTAATAGTCAGTGTGATTTCACCTCTCTGATATTTTGTGACTTCATGTCCCTTATAGTCCTTAACCCAATAATTCCCAAAGGGTTATCTACTAGAGAGGGCATAAAGCAGGGACAATTGCTTGTTGTCGGTTAGTAGCACTGCTTACCCTATTGTTCCACACTCTCGATCAAATGATTGAGAGAGGTCTTGAAGGATACCTAGATCAACGACTCATGTCGTTTCACAATTTTGGCGTTCGAGGATTCCGACCATTCCAAACTCTTTCACGCCAGGAGTGGGTCAATGTTGAATGACCATAAATTACATCTAATGGTCAAGAAGGGTTCTGAAGGATCCTTAGATCGACTGCTTGTGTTACTTCGTCACTTCTTCATTAGGGGATTTCTGCTATTTAACACCTTTTCACTCCCAAAGTAGGTCAATGTCGAATTTGACTATAGCATATATCCAATGATTAGGAAATATCATGATGTTTCTTGGATCGACGAATCATGTAAATTCATGGCTGAAAAGATGGTTAGGGTTTAACAGTGGAGTGGATCCCACAATAACGGACAAAGGACTGCCATTTTTCGGTCAAACCATCAGGTTACTGGCTCGATAAGTTGCCTTCAACAAAATTTGAAGGTCATGAAGTTATAACATCTCGGAGCTCTAAACCTCAAGAGTCTCGAAGCTCAGAAGACTTAGCCCATTCTGAGCGTAGTGCAGAGTTCCAAAACCTTTGTCATATGGAACTTTTACAAGCCCCAGAGGGCTACACTCCTAAATCTTATTTGAGATTTAGTTAAGCCTGCAGGCTTCAGCCTAAGGTCACTCAGAAGATCGATTTGAAGGAAGCACCCTTCATCTAAATAGCTCGAGTTATACAACAGGGAAGAAGGTAATTTCTAGGGATCGACAATACCTGAGAAATCACTTAGAGTCTGTCTCAACTCTAGATTTATTAAATTGATCCTTGAGTATCTCGTTTATAATTTTCTAGCTAGCACAGAGGCCAAACTCTTATGCCCCAAATTCATTTAAAACCCATTACTAACAATTTTCCTTTTTTAGGTAGAAATAAGCAAAAAACCATTGAAAGGAGACAATATCCAAACTCTACTTCAAAATATTGAGATGACCATGCCATCAGAATAATAATTATATAACATCCAAACAAGATAAAATATTATTCCATCATCTAGCTCAAATGAGCTCATACTATAACAAACCAGTCAAGACATTATGACATTCAGAGTCACACTTATCTAAAATTGTGAGTTATAACTACCAAACTGATTGTGTGTGTTCTCTTTTCTACCCAATCATAGGCTCAGATGAATTCTCTCTTAGAACTATGGCCACCCTTGTGCCAAGACATGATACTGCCAAAGAGTTTTCTCTTTTCCTCGGGTCTTCTATGCTCCAACTCAGAACTCTTCCATCAGCTCTATGATCTTTCTCCAAGCCCCCTTTCTGGGCATGTTCCTCCTCTTTGTTCTCTTATTCACCCCTCTCCTCTTTGAAGGTTATTGACATATCCTCTTCCTTCTGCCAGAAGGAACTTAGGTCAATCTTGACCTCCATGCTTCCATTCATTGGGGTAATTGGTTGTTCAACCACCAGTATTTTTCTCATTAACTGATCTTTCCTTGGGATCAGGACGAAACTTATTATTTCAGATCAAAATATTTCATCAAAAAAGATTAGGTCATCTTGGCATGATGAACCCTCTCTATAGGTTTCCTCACTCTTTCCTCTAGTGGTATCATGGCCATTGCTTCAAGGCTTCACCTCAACAGTCATTTTTTGGCAATCTAAACAATAATACATTTACATTGTTCTCATTCCATGGAATAGTAATAATAAGTAATGATTAATTACAATCTAGGGGAAACAGGGGTGTTACGGGCATGCATTTGAGGTTGAGACAGTTTTTCATTCACATTTACATGAAATATCAATTCTAGGTGCATGAAAGAAACCTCTCATGTTCTTCAATTGAACTTTAGATGCATATGTAAATTTACCATTTGTGTAACTCCATCTTAAAACTGATAAAATAAAATTTGGAGCTACATGGAAGCTTGGGCGTGCATTTTCATTTGTCACTTAGTACAATTTAGACCTTGCAAATTACAAGGAAATTTTTTCCTCTTTTGCATAGACATCCTTTTTAAACTTGCAATTGCAAAATAAACAACATTAACATGTCTACAATGATAAACCACATCCCCAACAACTTGCACAACTCAAATCTAAGGTACAATACAACATTCGGAGGGTTTGGCAAAGAATAGAGTAGAACTATATGCCCTCTGGATCCTAATTAAGGTTGCAGTGGACATGCAGGTTAAGAGGCTACAGGTCTTTGGTGACTCCAAACTTTTGATAGACTACAAAAATGGTAAAAGTAACATTTCTAACCTGGAATTGGGGCCTATTTTCAATAGGAGTATGGAAAAAAAAGTGTATGAAGATGTATCTTTTGCTTATGTCTACCAATAATTCAACCACAAAGTTAATCAATTATCAAAGGAAGCACTCATTTTGGAGGAATTTTCTTTGCTTGTTCATGAGATTAAGGACCATACTCCTACAGATTTGATACTCTTACATCTCTTTTGATGAATGGATTTTTGGTCTTGTTTTAATTTTTGTTTATGTAAATTTAGATAGAGTTTGTCTCATGGTTTTGTCTTGGCATCAATATGAATCTATGGAACTATTTGTTTAAAGAGTGACATATGATTGTAAGAGTCAAAGTCATAAGGATAGGCTATAGTATTACCTGATACATGTATTCTATAAAGGAAATGATTGGTAATGTTATAAATAGAATGGATCTCGTTAATGTGTATTTCATTTCCACTAGAAATGTCAATACAATGATTTGTATCACATAAAAAAACTGAAATACAATTTATTGTAGGTAGATTGAGACATCATTAAAAATATGAATTAAAGGTCATTAAATATTACATATAATCACTAAATATCACAACAGGCATAACATATAATACAAATATGAATAAAAAATGTTAATGATCTTCCATTAATTCCTCATAATTATAGAATGATATTTACATGATAAACATCGCACATACAATCTCCATTACAAACTGGAAAAACTGTAATAAAAATTCTACAACTTTATCCTCTCCAAAGATTCCTCCTTAGGAATATCTAACAAACCTCTCCTTTACTATCTCTCTACTTACAACCTTATATATTATGTTCCCCATGGGGACCATCATGACCCATAGGTCACTTACATAAGTGGATCATAACTAAATTTACAAGAATTTGCAGGTCCTCGAGCCAATTGTTACAGCTTTGAGGAAATGATTAGTATTTGAGGTACACTTTGCCTTGTTGTAGCCAATCGTCCACTATAATCGATACTAAGAAGGGTGTTTTATCCAGTCACCAAATTCACATTGTGGGGTGGTAGTGAAGCAACTTATAGTGTGAATGGGTTCCAAAATTTGTAGTGCACCAAAGGGCATAATGGCAGATACAAAATTTGGTATGGATATGGAGTTTGAACCACTAAGAAGGAAGAGAGCAGGGAAATTATTGGGGATGATCTTGAGGTAGAATATTATGGTGGGGATGGACATGATTGATACAAGAAGGCATAGTTTTAATAATTATTATGGTCTTGTTTCCAAGAAACTTCCAAAGTATCTTATACCTAGGTCAAATACCTTCAATGCCCATTTGGCCCGACCCACCCGGACATATTCCTTCTAGAGAACTGATTTGTTTCACACCTCCTTGTACTGAAAAATTCAATTGAAATTGTTAGCATCATCAATTCCTCCCCTCAAGATGTTCCCCATTTCCTTTGGTCCTCCCACTACTGTCGGAGACTCCTCCTTTCTCTATCTTGAGGCCTCTTGGACTGTCAAAGTTGATGCAGCATGGTTCTTCTTGACTGGTGGCATTGTCCACATACATGTGTAGTAATGTGACATATGAGTTAGCCACCTAAATTCTTCCCAAGTTTCCCCCAAGGTGGTATATTCTAAATGTTCTATGTTTAATTGGCATTTTTTGCCTGAATCTGGTGATCTAAATCTAAGAAAAATTGCAATTTTATGTTGTTTAGCTTGCATTTCTGAATGCATAAATGGATTTAGCATCCTGAAAAAACCCTGGGGCACTTGGATTATACATACTTAACCACTCAATGGGCTACTTGTAATGTCATGGATGATTGTCCCTTTGTTATATAAAGGGGTAACTCTAGGACATCGTAGCACTGGTTAGGACCATCCATCATATGAATTCATTAATAACATTAACTAACATATGACTTGAAATTCATTCATAACCTACTTGGCAACACAACTAATCTGGATCAAGTACTATCCAACATTCCACATCATGCAAATTTCTAGTTTGTTACTATGTTCATCCATCAATCCTTATACTTTCCAATCATATCTCTTGTCCATTCACGTTTAGTTGACGTCTCGGGATAAAGCGAGCATAATAAGCATGCACGGGACAATTTTAACCCCCATAGAAAGCATGATTGACTTCTTGATCAAGACAACACATGAATAATAATCACGTGATGGAAATTGTATCCCCCTAGTTGCCATAATTAAGGCCTAATTAGGTTCCAAACAGACCCATGAGAAAAAACTTTGTTGACATGGCAGTGCCACGTATGTTCCACAATGGTAGGCAAGAGGAAAATGGTGGGTCACGATGGTGATGTCAGCATTGCAGAATCGGTGATCTAGAAAACCATCAAATACAAGTTGAATGTCCAACGATTACTAAACAATGTCATAGGTCTGATGAACATCGTGGGACCAAGGAAAAAAATTAATGAAATTTTGAGAATTAGTGAATAATGTCCGACGGTAAGGTGGATTTTGTTTGTAACATTGGAACACCCCATCGAACTTTAACACCATATGTAGTAGTGGAGATTACATTGGATTCAATGGTGTTATGAACATATCCAATAGAAAATGTAATGATAAAATATTTGTCAACCAATAAGCGGGGTCCTTCATTTTTAACCCAACCCAGGTAGTAAGAGGAAGGATGGGTGATGGTGGGTAATTAGAGTTTGATGACCAATTCATGGGACATGAGATTATTCTTAGTGCCATTATGAAGAATTAGAGTAGAAATTTGATCTTTATCTTCACAATTATAGGTAAATAAAATTTCATGAGAAGGGGAAGAATAATATTGACTTATTAAGAGCAGTGTAGGGTTAGGGGGGGAGGGGTTTGAAAAACATATGTCTTTAGAATAAATATATGGGTTAAATGGAAAGGTTGGGTCAAATGGAGGATCATATTCTTGTTCAGTGTATAAGGCCATAGTGGTGGTTGGTGTTGCAACAGAAAAAGTATATATATGATTGGGATTGGGTCTTATTATAGTGGCATGATTGACTAGAATGGGAGGTGTGGGACAAAAGAGGAGAAGGAGAGAGGTTTGTGGAGGAATGTGTTTAGGATGTAGTGTAGGGAGGAAAGGGTTAAGATTACAGAGGTGATGTCATTTATCCAACTTGCATACTATAGATAAGGCACAAATGAAGGCTATGTCTATATTGACATTCTTAAATAAGGCAATTTCATGTCTAAAAGTAACTAACAAAGTAGAGTTAAATTCAAAATAATTACCCCTTCTACCTCATTGATATGGAGCTAGATATTCATCTTGGTGAATATGTTAATATATTTTTAAATCAATTTCCCGAGAGCTTGATGAATTTGCAGCTAATCATAATAACTTTAGCAAGTACCCAAGAGGATAGAGACATTGAGCAATGTCTTGACAAAAGGTATGCCATATTGTGATCGCACCAAAGTTGGATCCACCAAGATCAAAACCATTAATTCCAATATACAACTTAAAAGACTACGATCATGCCTGCAACTAATCTTCATCTATGCCTTCCAACTAGACCTCAATAAGTCATAAGCATGTAGCTTTAGTCATGTGTGGGAATGTAGCGTCCTCCTCGTTACGACAACAACTCTAATAACAGGTGCAATTTTTTTTTTCTTTTTAAAAGTGTGTGCGCTCATGTATAAAGGAACGGACACACTGGACTCCATGACGCCACCCGACGACTAACAAGACACACCCACGATGATTACAATAAGAAGACATAAGACACACCACAAGCAACTGCAAGCATGCACTACCATAGACATAAGGTGCACAACAGGTGACTGTAAGTAGGAAATGACACACGGTGTCGTACAGTACAATTACATATGGAAGAATCCATAGTAGCAGAGTTTGCTATTTCTGCACAGAAAAGCAGGGCGTTTAATCTTAGTCCTCTGCTCCAGAGAGAGAGAAGGTCAGATAGGCTCCTGGCCGACTGCTCTGGCAGAAACTAGTAATCTCCGTCAGGTCTGTCACAAGAGTTGGAACCCTGCCTTTAAAGGGCCCGAGACTCTTGATATGGCACATGATTCTATATATAGGAAATATCACACACCCAGATCTATATAATGAGGCTACCTGGAGGTGTCTACATCCCACCCAATACAAGCAGACCGAGCAAGGCCAGCCAACCAAGTACCACAAAATCAATGGACAACCATGACCTCTATGGGAGACGCAAGTTAGAAGGACTCTGACATCGACCAACCACTAGAGAGACTCAATGACAACAATTGCAGACCGTTTACTCCATTTGACTTCTATTAAATGACGAGTTACCAACCCTGCCTCAATGAATGTACAACTGTTAACAACCATCCCCATTTACTGAATTATAATAATTGAATTCACTTAGATTCACGGACCCTACATTCTATGGGTCATCCATCATTTTGAAATTACCATAAATTCACCATAACACCACCATATCCTTGCTTTCTAGATTACCATAACATTTCATTTTAAATGATAATAACTTACCCTTTAATTTCCAACATCAACAACAGAATCATAATATCATTACCATAAAATGAAAACCAGTTAACTTTTCATCACCGTATTCTGTGAATAATTGATAATCCCATTTCATCTTGTATGCTAACAACCCCTAAAATTTAATGACATTACCACCCCACCTCACTACTGGTATGTTATCCATACAAGAGTTATGACTACTTACCATAAAACAATATAATCATTGCCTCTTTATAATTGCTATAATCCTTGCCATTTAAGATAACACCAATGTCACATTACCCCAAACTTTCCATAAACCATACTACTTTTGCATTTTTAATATATCTTTTTATATTTCCATTTAAAATAACACCAAGCCACATTAAAGTAAAACTCTCCATAAAACAATATTAATACTGCATTTTTAATATGGCATTTTATAATGCAGACTATATTTTTGCCATTAAAATAACAAGAAATCACATTTCAGCAATACTCTCCATGAAACGATATCAACACTGCGTGTTAATATTACATTTTGTATTGCAATTTATTTCTTATTTCCCTGCTCCAGCTAGCCATATATTTCGATGGCAATAACAACAACCTTGACTAACATATTACCTTAATACTCAACAATGCCTCAAGGAATTTAACATAACACAAATAACTAGGCATTAAATAACATTACAATCTGACAATTACTTATAATCCAATAACGGGGCATTAGATAATTTAAGCAAAAATGAGACATTTAATACCATTTACGGCCGGGTAGAGGTAAGGACTCCGATATGGGCAACTTTGTCATAAAAGCTAGCTTAAATAGCTTGCTGTCAAAAATTTTACTGCGAAAAGTGATTCAGGGAGAACTAAGTCATGCGCGTTACGGGGATTTCTGTCGAATTTTAAAATTCAGCAAAAGACTCCAGAAATAAGGCAGTACGCTACACTGATGCAGTGTGCTGCAGACAAATGGCGGGCTGGGCGGTCAGTGGCTAGGCTAGAGCTGTAATTGCGTTCTGGAACAGGGAGTTAAACACAGCTACTCCATTAAGTAAGAGGAAATAAGCGGTTGTAAGTGACCATCAAAGGCGAACAGAAAATCTACCATGCATTCTGTATCCAACGCAATCCTTACCGTTACTGTTTTATTAAAATAACTTTCCAGTGGGATAACCATAAGAATTTCCTTACACTGGCTTTAATCTACTTGATGAATTGACAGAAACCTACGGTTCAAAATCAGGACCAGGGTTATATTTATTCCTTTTCCATTATAAAATGATTTACATCCCCAAAGCATAAAAGAAAATTAACTACTAGTAAAGGAAAGATTTACACTTAAACCACATCATTAACGAACTGATACGGGGTAACTAAACTCTTATGAATAAGATCAATGAAGAACCTAATACGACCTTCAGTAAGAATAACCAGATATATATTTATCATTATATCGGCGATAGGCAGAGGATCTACGCGGGGGCGTGACTCTACGCTCCAGCCATTAAGGAAACAATTAAACCGCAACTGTCGGGCGTTACCCCCTTAAATCGGGATCCACAGACACACAGTATGGCTAGCCCACGGTTCACTGCGGATTCAATGAAATTTGGGGGAAAATTGAAGGAACATGGTTCTGGGTCGAGTCCCCCAATGAATCGTGACTGTAAAAGGGGTAGCGAACAGTCATGATGGTCTACCATTCGCCCCATTTCGGGGGTCCCTCCAGCCTAAGGATGCACAACAGTCCCTAGGATCCACCATAAGGAAAATCGAGGAGAGTTGTGGGTCACAGCTGAGCACGAAAAATATCATTTTATTGAGGGGACAATGAAAGGGCAATCACCCGGTGGAAAAGAAAAATGAAAACCCAGAAATGACAGGTCGACTGGCAGAGCGAAAATAGCCAGATCGATGCCAAAATGAAAATGGCCAAACGAAAATCACCAGATCAAATGATCAGAAGATAAAATGAAAAGAAAGATACTGGAGCATATGCCAAACGAAAATTTCCAGATCAATGATCGGAAGATAAAATAAAAGAAAAATACCAGAATGAATGCCCAATGAAAATTGCCAGATCAATGATCGGAAGATAAAATAAAAACATAAATACCAGAATGAATCCAGAGCTGATTGCCATTTCAAGTTTCAAATCCATAAAATATCCAACAAATGAGATATCCAGAACCAACATTTCAGAACATCTTACCCAAACAAAAGTTTTCCAAGAACAACATCACTGTAACATACAAAAACGAAATACAACAATTGAAGCAACATCTTTACTATACATCATAATCACCAAAGTAAACAACTAGGCATTATACTCTACCAAACACATGAGCATACTGTTGCCTTAATCCTTGCCGCAAATGACTCCTGTGCTCCGTGTTGCTCCTGCTCCGTGCCGCTCCTGCTAGCCGACCGTAGTGACTACACCGGTACCTCCCAGCCAAATGCTAGGGGTACTCTGCTTCCCCCTTAGCCCCCTGAGCCCTAAAGGGGCCACAAACAATCCATATAGTATACCTAGCTTCCCAGCTCACCTCCATGGCTAATCTACCACTCTAATCTAGCTGAGAAAATCCCAACTCCTCACAAGCAATCAGTCCAGTCTCCCATTTCGGCAGCATAACAATCCCCCCTAGCTCCTCCCCTGCCCTCTCCCATTTATCTTTCTTTTCTAGGGTTTTGAGACCTCCCCCTTCCCCTAATTCACCTTTAACTCAAGTTTTAATGGAAACCCTTATTACTTAATTTCCCCTTTTTCATTAA
>SNQJ01S0145974.1:10869-22270 GCA_010110895.2 Picea sitchensis
CCTCAGTTTTGCAAGCTGCTACTTGCTGAGAGCACCAACTCTCTGTTTTCTCTAGCACCCACTAGAAGGAAGCACCAACTCCCTAGTTTCTCTAGCACAAACTAGAAGGAAGCACCAACTCCCTAAGTGTTTCCAGCACCAACTAGATGGAAGTACCAAATTCCAATAATACAGGCACCAACCTGTATAACAGAGAACAAGAGTTCTCCCTTGCACCACCCTACCACCCTGGTTTCTCTGGCTGCAACTAGATGGAAGCTACAAATCCCTGTATTCAAGCACCCACTTGAACCTATGAGGACAACAGTCCTCCTTAGCACCTCCCTTCCACCCTGAAATATAAATCTTTTCTACTGAAACTTATTATAGTGATATAATGTTCAACAGTGGCTTACCAGACTCATCACTATTCTGCTGCATTTTGTTGCTCTGTCTGCCTCACTGCCTTCCTGCACACATGACTTGTGATGTCTGTACTTCTGATTTTTATGCTCTGTGCACCATCTCCATTCACTCCGCAGTTCCTCTTTTGTTCAATTCAGATGCTACACTCTCCTCCTTCTTCACACATGAATCAACTTCAACAACATCAACCACAACAACTTCCAACAACAACAACAACCACATTTCTTCTCTGTAATGTGTATTTATAGCTTTCATGCACCTTGTGCATGCAATGTGGGAAATTCCTCTGCATACTCACACCGTGCTGATATCCTCCATAACTCGAGTGCTCTGTCTGATGATCATCATGACTCTTCAACTTCTCTGGTTGTTTTTCCACTCATTCAGTATCACTGTATGTTATGCTGAGATTCCTCATCCTCTCTGGTAGTTGAGATTCTTTGTCTTCTCTATGACAGTAGAGTTCACCTTCTCTGTTCTAGTTACAAGCTTCAATGCTCATCGAGCTATCAATCGTCTCCACGAGCATATTCATCCCTCTTGAATATTCCCAGAGACTCTTCATATCATCTGTTAATCACCTCGAAGTGTCTTCGAGTCCTCTGGCAAAAACCATCAGTGGTTTATGGAAGTTACACTGTGACGTGCAGAAATATCCCTCCGATTATGCTCAGATTCACCTGCATCATTGGATTAACTCTGATGGGTTCTTGTGTTATTTACCCATTTCACACTTTCGCAATTCGGAGATTCTATGATGAGACATCTTGAGTCTGCATGTCACAATTTTCAAAACTCTGAAACAGATCTTTTCTATGCTATCTCCTTCCTTTATATGACCATGGCTATGACCAAGCACTTATGCATAAAGAACTTTCACGATTTCGCATTTCATGAATATGGAGATGAGGCATCTCGACTCTCCAAGTCGTGATCCCCGAAACGTCGAAAAGAATCTTGTCTGCACTTACTCTTCTCTTCATCTCTTCGATGGTGTGACCACCGGCTAAGACCATGTGCTTATACATAAAGCGCTTTTCGCGAACTCGCATTTCATGAGTCTAGAGATGAGGCATATCGACACTCCAAGTTGCGATCCCTGAAACCCTAAGATGGAGATGAGATCAATGGTCCACGATCTCGATGAATCTACAGTCCAGATCTCATCACGAATTCACATCTCACGATTCCTTCGATGGAGATTCTTGTCACTCCAAGTTGCGATAGGCGAAACTCCGAAATGAAGCTTAAATCAACGGTCCACAATCTTGATGAATCTATGGTTGCGATTAAATCGCGATTTCTCATATCACAATTTCAATGGTCATATTTCTTGCCTCTTCAAGTCGCGAGTCATGAAGATCTGAGATGGATCTCAGATCAATGATCCAGAACAAACCTCGATCTAAGGGCTGATATTGTTTCACTATTTCGCATATCGCGAAATCGAGAGCTTAGGGAACCTCGTTCCTTTGACTTTCTGGTCAGCGTCATGACAATATTTCGCCATGTGTCCTATGGATCAATGGTCCATGACTGTCCCCAATGGACAACCAAGATTCCTTCACAGTTTTGGGGAGTTGGACGACTCTTGGACTTATTCTCCTTGCAGCTTCACCATATCTAACGGCTATTGAGCCTTCATAGATACCCCAGATCCTACGGCCCAGATCTTCTCGCGATTTCTCCACTTCGCGATTTCACAGCTTCGCAATTTCGTCCACCTTCACGATTTCGTCCACCTTGCGATTTTGTCACTTCACGATTTTGCTGTTCTCGCCATCGATGTTCTTTTCCATCGCTGATCTTTGTCATCACTGATCTTTTCCATTGTTGATCTTTGTTATCGCTGATCTTTGCCAACAATCCTCTACACTATCTCTTTTGAGCTTATTCGAATCTTCTCTGCAGCGTCTTCCTAAAATACTTTCGATGCGCATCTGTTACATTCTTCTTGTACTCATGCCATCTTCACTGTTGTACTTGCCATCAATGACAAGCATACACTACCTGTTAAACATTTTCCAACAAAAGGTCACCCCCGCGTTCATCAAACCAAAGGGCATTTTGGCTTACATGAATGTACCCCAAGGAGTGGTAAAAGTCATCTTCTCTCTATCCTCTAGAAAAACAAAAATCTGGTTGTAGCCAGAAAAACCATCAACCATAGACATCTGGGCTGCACCTGTCACTGTATATAATATATGCTCCATCTTGGGGAAAGGGTAATTATCCTTTTTAGAACTTCTGTTCAGATTTCGAAAATCGACACATAGTCTGATTTCTCCATTCTTTTTCCTCACGGGGACCAAATTAGCCACCCATTCGGAATATCTCAAAGGAAAAATAATTTTTGCATCTAAAATCTTTTTTACCTCCTTCTCCATGACAGGCAGTAACATAGGATTGATTTGCCTCAACTTTTGCCTGAAGGGCTTAGTCTCTTCTTTTAATGGAATCTCGTGCTTTGTAATGTTTGTGTCATAAGTTCAGAGATCTTCATAAGTCCATGCGAGTACATCAACAAACTCCTGCAACAATTTGACATATTCAACCCTCTTCTCTCTTGATAGGCTGCTTGACAACTTGACATATTTTGGATCCTTCTCCATTCCCAAATTGCACTCAGTTATATTATCATCATCAATAGACACTTTCCCTTTTATTGCCACATCATTTCATCAAATAATGTTTCCAAAGGAACTAGTCCTTTTGGAATATGGTTTCTAGGTAGCTGCACGATATGATGATTAGCAATTCTGTTAAGGAAAACATCAACATATGGAGTAATTTCAGAATCAAGATCCTAATCAATGTGTAATGCAACAAATTCATCAACAGACTCAAGAATTATTTTAAGTTCTAAATCATCTTCAAACACCTTCCAATATTTGACATTGTCCGGTATAGAAGGCTTGTATTTGACTTCTACATCATACTTGAGTTTTGGCAGTATGGGTATCCTGAAATTGCTTACTAATACAACCAAAGAATCAGCCACATAATTCTCTTCTCGTGGAATAAAAGAGATGTCATACTCAGAGGAAAAATTCTCCACTAGGTCCCATACTTCATTTCTATAAGATCTAAGCCTAGGGTGCTTAGTTTGGCAAATATTTTTGGTCTAATGGACTATCAATTCAACATCTCCAAATACTGACAATTTTTAATCCCCATATCCTTTCCATCTCTCAATCCCAAAACAAGAGCTTCATACTCTGCCACATTGTTGGTAGTTTCAAATTCTAGTTTGTATGACAAAGATATGGTTTCCTGAGTTGGTGAGACAAAGAGCACTCCAACACCAACACCTTCCTTAGAAGAGGCTCCATCAAAGAACATCTTCCAAACATAATTGGTTAGAGGAGGTTCTTCAGACAAGGTAGCAGATTTTTTTCTTATTTCAAGAGGAGTTTTAGGAGCATTAGTGAGTTGAAAAATGTTGGACCCCAAATTGGTATCAAGAGAAAAAAAAAGGATGATTAGCGGGGTTTGCTTCATAACTAATAATGTAAGCCAGTTGGGCTTCTTTGTAAAGTCTTCTATGCTCCCCACCAAACACCGGGATAGTTGCATATGAGAGATCCATTTGAAAGGTTCCTCCAAGTATTTTTATGAAGGACCATGACAAGAGCATGCCAAACTTGGGAGGAACATCATCCACAACAACATCCATAACTATACTTTTCATGGGTAGATGAAATAGAGTCACAACCATATCCTTAATGACTCCCATAAATTTTACTTTCCTAGAGTCGAAAGAATATAAGTCATGATAGGTTTTGGTGATTTCCAGTCCAAGTTCATCCATAACAGATTTTGGCATAAGATTATGGGAGTCCCCTGAATCCAAAAGACAGTTATGCAACACCTTGTCATGAATATTGAGAAAAGTATATAAGGGAGGGGATGAGTCGTCTCTGTCTTCTATCAAAGGGCCTAAAACCACAACTGGTTTTTCATCTTGAAGATTTATTGAATCAGTGGAATTAGGAGAGGCATCGGGCTGTAACATTTTGGTCAAATATTTTCTAAATTCTTCATTTTTTATCAATTCCAAAAATGGTACAGGGACCTTAATTTTCTGGATCTCATTCTAAAAATTGAAGGAGGGGGAAGGCTTCAAAATATATTTGGTTTTAGGAGGAGGATTTATGATCAGAAGTTGTGGGTTTTGAGAATCTTTTTCCTTACTTCTCACTGTCACAGTCTTGGAAGAATTTTCATTTTGAACAGGCTGATTAGGGGAAGCACCTTTTTCTTCATTCTTCTTAGATGTCAAATTATATCTACTATCATTTTCCTTTGTTTTTTCTCCCTTTCTTAACTCATTGATTTGAATATCCATTAAATATTTCTCATAAGAGGATTGAGTCAAGTGTGGGGATGGGGATGAATCACCTAAACAGTGAATCTCAGGATCAGCCTCTACCTCCTCTTCTTCTTCATCAGCAACCATATTATTTTGAAAAGGAGCTTGAATCCTTTGATCATATCTCTCTTTGTTTCTGGGATCTCTAAGAAGGATTTGTGGAGCATTGTTGGGTCTCCAGAAATTACCTCTATTTTTAGTGTTCTAAGCATTTCTATATGGTTGTCTTCCTTCTTATTTTAACTTCTCGATCTCAGTAGAAAGGGACTTTACTAATTTGGTCAACTCATCTACTTGTGAATGAACAACAAGAGAGTCAGAAGTGGAAGCTTCATCTCTATTTTTCCTCCGATCTCTATCAGATTTTCCCCTGAGCTTATCTGAAGCAATTATATTGGATTCTACCTCTAAGGCAACATCCTACATATGAACTAAGGAAGGTGACCTTCTCTCTCTCAATAGAAGGCAGAACTCAAAGTAAAAAACACTGGCATAAGTGATTTTTTCCATGGTTTCAGTGGGTTTTCTCTCATCAGGGATCTTCTTGTACATTTTGTTAAACCTTTTAGAAAAGTCAGAGACGGACTCTCCTTCTTTCCTTTTCAAATATTCAAATTCAGTGATATAATACAGAAAATCCTTTTTGTCACTCCAGTGCCTCAAGAAGGCTTCATCCAATGCCTCAATACCCGTAATGGATCTTGGGGCAAGACCCCTAAACCACTTCCTAGCTTCACCAAAAAGGCTTTGGATGAAAACTCTCATCCAAACATCTTCATTTTCAATATTTTGGTTATCTGCATAGCTATAGAAAGCAACAAGATGTTCCTCAGCTGTTATATCTTCTTATCCTATAAACTTGGCCATGTATTTCAAATAATCTCCAGGGGGAAGAGAATTCATTGGTTGAGGCAAGACTAGAGGAGCATATCTTGCAGCCACTATAGCATCCATCCTATTTGCAAGGGGGTTAACAACTGCCATTTGATTTTGGATTATAGGTGAACAAGTAGGAGAAGGAGATCTGGTTGTGTGCAGATTAGGAGAAGGAGAAAAGGATAAAGGGGAGATTTCAGTCTTCACAATAGTAGGTGGAGTATTGGAATAGGATGGTAAGGTCTAAGAAGGAAATGAAGTTCTTACTCTTTTGGCAGCTAAATTTTTAACAGAGAGAGGTGTAGCAAAACCTAACGTAGGGAAATCTTCAAAACTATCAAGACTGAAACACTTCTCAATATTAGGGGAGGAGAATATATCAATGTTTTCTTCTTTCAATTTAGTTTCAAAGGTAGAGTATTCAATAGGAAACTCTTCAAAATATAACTTTTTAGATACTTCAGCAGAAGATAAAGGAAGCTTACTTGATAAAACAACTGGAGTATCAAGAGTGGAATCAAACAACTGACCATAAGCACTTGTAGTAGCAGCAGAAAAACCTTTTTTTGAAGCTTTTCCCTTCTTGATTATCTTCTTTGGGTCAGCCTCAGGTGGAACCAAAGGTAATTGTGGATTTGATCTTGTATGTCTGTCTTTAGGCACCAGAGATGAATCAATGGAGTTGCCAGGTGCAAGATGAAATCTTCAAAATACTAAGTCCCAATGCACCTTGATAGCTACTAAGCATTGTCGTTCTATCCCAGGGAAAAGTCTTCAAATCATTCCCTAGAAATGACGCCAAAAATGTTAGCACTAGGAGTCACATTCTGATTGCAAGGAAGGTAAGCCTAGTACCCATCAGATGATATGTGAAAGTATGAGTGTTTTTTGAAAGGTCGAATGGAAAAACTCGGAATGATAATATCCTCACTCATAAACAGGGCTAACATGTAACAACAAATAAGGTCTTGGCTAATTTCAACCAGTAGTTTGGTAGTAAATATGGATAGAAGGAAGACTTGAATGAGAAGAATGTAAGAGCTACTGCAAACATCAGGTCCACAAAAGCCCAAAGGAAGAAAGTTTCTTAAAACAAGATCTTCTTGAAATTAGAAACTAAGGAGATAAATAAACACCATAACAATAAAATGATCAAACATCCATCATATCATTACCACAGTCATCCATATGAAGCATTCAAATATGAACATTTATCATTCGAAGAAAATAGTATGAAATAGGAGCTTCTTTCTATTAGTTAAAAAGTCTTAAGTCCAGTGCATACTAGATCACAGTCACTTTATCAAAAATATCACAGTTTCTTGGGAGCCTTTCTCTACCATCCGAACCTATTAAAGAAATTCATCTATCTATTTATAACAAGAAATGGAGGCAACAACTAGAGGTATGATATGGCCTCTTTTCCTTAAAAATCTCAGAAAATTTATTTATTCTAACAACTAAGATAACAACCTATGCTATAAAACAGGGAAGTGTTGGTCACTAAACCCAATCATGCTTCTAACTGCTTTGATCCTCTTTTGCTGCTCAGCTCCTTTTTTACCATGTGTCTCTTTGGAGCTTGTAGTTGTCCACTGCACACCAACTTCTACTTCTATCATTTATTCCATTATAAACTTATCCAAAAATATTGGCTTAGTCTTCCTAGATCCCTGGTCTTTGTTGGCTACTGCCTTGGGTAGAAATTATGTGTAGCGCCCCCTAGAGTGGAACAAGGAGAGAAGGTAGCGCATGTGGGTAGCACCCCTGTGCCGCATATCTGTGGCTACATTTGTCCTCTGTTGAAAAATTTAGTAGCGCCTATGTGTAAACCTTCTCTCTATAAGATATTACGTAGCGCCTGTGGGTAGTGCTTGTGTAACAATTCTGCATTCTGTAAAATATCACGCAGTGCCACCTACGCTGCATCTGCATAAGGGTTTGGGTAGCTATGTCAAAATGCAGCGTCTTTGACTCCTGAATGTGTGTAGAGTTGTTTTTGTCCTTCCATGATGACAAATCAATTTACTTAGGTGCTTTTACCACTGAGTGAAACTAGTACTTGGTAAAAAATTCTAAAATTCATATAGCTAAACACCTAGAAGCCTGTATAGGTGGCAAAACTTCATATGTGCATATAATTTAACCTTCCCAAGAAGGAACAACTCTCAAAAGTGGGGTTTACCACTACCAGCTACTTTTTCATTTTAACACTTAGCCTCACACTCTTCCTGGTGGAAAGAGTGTCTTCAACTAACTCAACAGACTTCTTCTTCTTAGCACTGGTAGGATTCTTCAGTATAGTTGTTCTCTCCTTAGCTGCTGGTTTTTCATCTTCAATGGCAGCCTCAACCCACACCTGTAAATTATTTTGGGTTACTTCATCTTGGAAATGCTTCAGTTCTGCCTTTAGCTTCCTGTTCTGAGCCTGGAAACCCCTATTTTGTCTGTAAAGATTCTTTAGTTGTTTACGAAAAGATAGAGCCTTTCTCATTGCGAAACTTGCCAATTCCAGGGTACGGTTGTAGCCAATCATGAGCTCATTCATCTAAGCCAAGAGGACCATGTGTTCTTCTTTGAGACGAGCTATTTCTCTCCTTGCATCCCTAAGCTGCTTAATAAGTCTTTTGTTGGTCTGGCTTCCAAGGGGGTTGGGGACATGTGCAGACTCAACAGGATTCTTCTCATCCTTTTCTTCCATTTGTACAGGAGTTTCCTTGCATGTTTCCTCAGTCTTCTCAAAACCTTTTCCTTTAAGCTTCTTCTCTTCCACAACAAACTTTTCTTCATTTTTCATAGGTTTTTTACAATCCTTCATAGAGATTTCATATTCCCTCTCCAAAGGTATTTTGGTACGTTTACCCTTGATTTTCTGTACACCAGTTTCCTGTAAAGGTTGTCCTTTGAAATCTCCCTTAGGAATTGATGACCTGGTGAAAGGTATTTTTCCTTTGATTTCAGCTGCTGGAGGAGGAGAGGGAAAGATAAGATTCTTCCCTTTTTTTGATGTCACCTTGGTAGAAGATGGAACTTCTTCTAACCTTGGTGAAGGTGGTGGTGAGAAATCTATGTATGGTGAAGGACATATCTCCTCCTCAGCTTCTATGACCTTCTTATTGATCTCTGAAACAAGGGCTCTTCACTTTCTCTTCTTGTTGATCCCTATTTTAGTACTAGTAGGTGATGAAGAGCCTGCAATTTATTATTGGGGGGTAGGTGTTGGGTCCATCTTAAAGTGGGAAGAGACCAAAAACATCTCCCAGGAGATCTCTTTCTTTCCCAACTCTTTAGAGACAAGCATCCTGATAAGTCCAAGGTGGAAAAGACTGGAGTCCACATCCTTGGATTTGGCTTGCACCCTATCTTCCATTTTACCTATACTTCTCAGCAGGTAATATGGAATATTCATCTAAACCTTACCAGTAAAATGCAACAATAACCTTATGTGGTAATGATACAGGGTGTTAAATATCCCTTCACAACTAAAATATCTCTGTATGATTTTCAACATTCTGTCAAACTGGTCAATCAAATGATTCCTTGGCACACTCTTAGATAAATCATTGGCTTGGTATTCAATCTTGAAAAGATCTTTAATGAAAGGTGAACTCAATACCATGGCCTTGACCCAATTTTCTCTTGAAATGGGAATCCCTGTTGTAGCTGAGATGGAGGCTTCAGTCACCTCAAATTCCAAATCTCCAACTATGGTTTTCTTGCCATCAAAATTTAGTGAAATTTTTTTTTCTACTTCTGAGTGGCCTCTCTGCATGTTCTGGCAAAAAGAGAGGCATCCTTCTCTTCGAAACATTTCCCTTGCCATGGGTTTTGTGTCAAAAATGCGCATGTCCACAGGTTTTGTTCAAACTATACTGCCACCTTTGTGTGCTTTCTTCGACTAAGGGGTCTCCATGACTCAGAAAGAGGGTTCTTAAGAGGCTGTAAGGGATGCTATTGACCAAAAAACTTCAATTTAAGTCTCAAAATCACAACGATGGCCCTCCAAATTAAAATTTCTTAGAAAATGAACTTGGCTATGAGAAATGGACTTTCGGGCTTATATAGGTTTTCAGAGTGTAGACTATGAGGAAGTAATTTTGAAATGACTCTTCGTACAAGATGAAAAGAAGCGAAGGATAATCAGAGAGGTTTGAGTAGTGCCTCTGCATAGCGCAACGCATACACAGAGGATAGGCTATTTCAGGCCCATGAATTTCAAAGGCTATGACTAACCACAATAATCAGACTATGGATACGAGCAAAGATATTTATAGGAATGCAAATATGGCTCCCAGACTACCCTTCAAGCTTAGAAAATTGAAACCCGAGCACAAATCTCCTATGAAAATGAATATGCGAAGGAGGTTTCATAGGATACCTATGAAGTCGACAACTGTTGAGCTCCTCAGTGTGAACTTAGGATGAGATTGAGGAAACTTCGGCCTTGAAATCTCTCACAACATCATATTTAGTGGACATGCGATCATCTGATCTGAATTGGCAAACTTACGTAGCGCATCACTGCTGAAATTTTCAAATTTAGAATATGTTACTAGGGATCATAAATGCAAGATCTTTTGAAAGCATTTCAACTGACTTTAGGCACTGAAAACAAGGGTTAAGGTATCAGTCGTGGCAATCATGACTTGGAGTGGGTGCTTGATAATCATGACAGGCACTACGGAAATGACTGCTTAGTGGGCAACATTCTCCAAATCAAAAAATGATTGGACAAGTGAGTGGGGATGATGAGGTATTCATGCGAGGTCATGAGTGATGAGAGAGGTGTGTCACATCATCCTGGTCATGGAAGGTATCAACCTAGAGATGAATCACGAGAGGGGACATAAAGAATAAACCATGAGCTCATAAGGGTTTAAGGACCAAAAATGAACTCTGGATCAACACATGAGCTATGACACAAAGGTTTAGTCATCCTAAGGGGTCCTATCATAAATAACATTTAATGGATGAGAAATTTATTTTAAAGAGAAAATAAGAATCTAAGGTTTTTTTTTTTTAATTTTTCTTTTTTAACAAAAACAAACTAAGAGACCCAAGCCAACTTAGTGTGATAATAGGAGGGGAATTTTTTTTTATTGACATCATGGTATTCCAAGACCCCTTGAATTTTAATTTATTCCTTGGGCGATATTATGTCTATTCCATGAAAGCTATTGTGTCTACTCTTTTTCGTGTGATATCTTTCCCGCACGATAAACGAGTGGTGACTATTGATAAAGTTTTGTTTGTTGGTCCTGACTTGATCATCAACTTGATCAATTCCCTGAGTGGTTCATATATGCATTCATTATCACCCCTGCCACAAGTCAATTATGTGGCATTGTCTCCCATGCTTTCAGCTACTAATGTGGATGAGCCTCTCACTGTAAGCTCAATATCTTATGACTTGGATCCGGTAGTTGACATGGTGATCTCTTCGGTAGGGATATTGGATCTTGATCTCATTACCCCCATTGTGAACCTCGATGTGGTGTCTTTCCATATCATTGTACTTCTATCTAGTGAAGATCTCTTGGAATCCATGAATAATTTTTTTCCCTTGACATGGTTTCCTTCCAGAGCGTTGTCCTCTTGGAAGCCATGATCAAGAAGAGTTTGTTAAGCCCTAATATTGGCTCATTACCCCTTAATTGGGGCATATTATATTAGTAATGTTATTTTATTTATGTCGTCTTTAGGCCATTAGTTGTAATTATACCTCCTAGTCTCCTATATATACCAAGG
>SNQJ01S0145976.1:0-23117 GCA_010110895.2 Picea sitchensis
TTTTGTATATTACAACCACATTGAATGCAAGACAAAGATAGGCATGACATTATTTGCAACACCATTTTCTACCTTGTAATTATATATAAGGAAAATTTCATTCTCCATGGTAATGAGAAATGGTGGAATCCTCTTGGACTAAGTTGAACTAACACACTCAAGGGTGCTCGTGTGAAATTTTCAATAACATATATTTTTGCATAGTCTTGATCATATCCCTTTTAACACCTTATCCAAAATCTCCTTCTCTTGAGGTATCTTCAAGCTCCGATATAATGATATGTCTGCTAAGATGTACATTAAATCATTCACTACATTGTCAATAGCAATAAATTGTCTCTAAAAAACATGCTATCTATGAATAACATGTTAAATTATTCTACAATTTATGGTAGGATGCATGACTTCCTTCATTTTAGTAGGCCTTGGGGGCATGAGTGCTTGTTGACCATCAATTATTGGGATTATCTTTGCTTTAGAATGGCCAACAACCATTTTATTCACCTAAGGAACCTCTGAGCCTTTTATTTAGCTTCTCATTTGGTTCGAATGACATTTATAATCTCTTGATTAACTTTTATAAACATCGTGTCAAAGAAAATGAGTTCGTCATCAACCTCATCTTTCACATTGCAACTCCAAGTAACAACATTTTGATTCTCATTTTGCAAACTTTCTTCTTGACCATCCTAATATATCTCAAATATCAAACACACATGTTTGGATCATTAATATCTTGGTATAAGATGCCAAAACAATTAACCACGATATCATTAGGAAAATTTAAGGATTTTTAATGACTAGGGCTAAATCCTTATTGTTTTTTGGTTTGAATCAAGAAGGAAGAAGCCCATGTGTTCTTTGAGGGGGAGGGGATTTCTAATTATTGCTAACATTCCTTTTAAGTTGGGCCTTCATTTGTTACATTTTGCATAGCCCTAGCAAGAGAGCATAAGTTATTGTGTAACTTATATGTCTTGGAGTTGTGCTCCACCAACTAAGAACGACCATGCACCACTTGGGATACCAAATGTAATGATCCAAATGCTTAAAATATCATAAAAGAATAGAAGTACACACCATGTACAACAATGTGAGCATGGAGCACAACTCCAAGACATATAAGTTACACAATAACTCCTTAAAGAATAGGATAACCTCCTCCACATAATCAAATACATTTATACATCACAATTCACATGTCTCCAATAATGAATAAATGATCTATATATATACCTATTCACACACTACACATGAAGCCCCTTTACTATTAGGCATACCCTATTACATATATATTTACACATTACATGTATATTTAGTCCCATATATACCCCCCCTTGGAGTCATATCATATACATTTATCCCTATATAGCGCCCCCCTGGGTCATAACATATTTGTCTCTAGAATTTTCATGGTTTCTACAATCCTTTTCTTTGCCTCAATACTTTGTGTGTTACAAATTTAATAGAATATACAATTCTATAGATTCCTAGGCCAATTTGCATAGGGTCCCCTCTCATCATTAATGTCTTTGAAGCCTTAGTGGGTGTAGTTGTTGTTGTTACCTTATCTTTTATTTATTGAACCACTAACATCCCCTAAACATTTTAGTGATGTGAAAATGCACAATTCACCAAATCATGAATGTTCTTCAAATTTGCGAAAAAGGTTGTCAATTTCTTTGTTTTTTTTTTTTTTAAATTCTACCTGTTGGCACCTAAGGGTTGATATAGACTATGAGTGCACCACAAGTCAGCTCTATGTGCACACTCACATATATGCACTGTTGAGCACACACTTGTACTGAGAGGGGAGGGTGAATCAGTATAAGGCTATCTTCTTTTTTTAACATTCATAAACCATAATGAAATAGTCACATAAATGTAACAACTAAAAGACACAATATTTTATGTAGAAACCCTTTCGGGAGAAAAACACTCACTCCTTCTGCTTTCGTTAGATCGCTTCGACACTCTCTCCTTATGCTTTCGTAAGATCTATTAGTTGGATCGTCACATACTTCATCACTCTCTCCCTTTCAAATAACATTCAATCTTTTCTTATAGTATATTCTCATATATAAATATTACATTTTCGCTCTTCACCCACATCATATTACTCAAAATGCTCTTCTCCTTTTATACTTTACCATTAACTCTACATGAAAAGTCATGTACATTTGAAAAGACATGAACTTCATTAAATAAATAAGTAATTTCCCCTTTTTTAATTTACTTTTCAACATACCATGGGTTTTAAAACCACTTGCAAATACCATGTGCACTTTTACTTTTTAATTCACTTTTACTTTTTAATCCACTTTCACATAACTTCATGTTTAATCCACTTTTACTTTTTAATCCACTTTCACCTAACTTCATGTTTAATCCACTTTCACATAACTTCATATTTAATCCACTTTCATGTAACTTCATATTTGATCCACTTTCACGTAACTTATTTTCTAATCCACTTCCAATTTGTATTGCTTAAAGTCACCTTTCCTTTGAATATTTATATTTGAATACTTACCTTTGACATAAATGACAATAATTTATTCAACATGCATTGCATAGCACCAAGTTTCAACGTCTGTTTCGAGCCAAGGATTTACTATGAGTGTCAACCCATTTTGTATTGTGTGTAAGGGCTTAGAGAAAATCACATGTAGACTAGATCCAGAAATATTTCCAAGAATCATTGTAACTGAATTTGAAACAACCCGACTAGTCATGGTCGAGATTATGGATGAGCTAGCAAGTTCATTATGATTGCCACACTCCGTGAAAGAAATGGAGGGATGCATTCAAATATCTAAGGGTTGGGATTTTGAGTAAAGAGAGAGTTCATTGTTATGTGAGAGAGAGATGACCCAGAGCTCGAGTTATGTTGAGTTTTCACTTCTTGTTATGTTTGGTTTTCTATTATGCATGAGAGAGAAAATAGAACGAGATTTGAGCGAATGGCTCAACTCTGTTTTTGAATTTTATTGCATTTTGAGCAGGCTATGGCTAGATTGTATCTCACTGTCTTGAATTGATGGAATTAATGAATAAAGTATGAATCACATTTATCATTGCACCTGATGAGTTATGACTGGAATGTATGCTTGTTTTATTTCATTTGGCGTAGTAGCTTGTGTTAGTTATAATTTAATGAATGACTAGCTCATGAAGGTTTCCTACATGTTTTGTTTTTTCACACCCTGCACAAGACCGATGGTGTATGTGATTCTCATGGAATCTAAGGTGAGACCTTCTTTAGTTTCTGAAGATTGAATATGTTAATGCCCATGGGGTTTTGTTGGTAAAATCTTATCGAACCCTGGGTCTTTAACACACCAATCGAAAGATCCAACATTTCCTCCAAGTATTGGTAGCTATTATTTTAGTTTTAATGTGAAACACTAAAATAATGCTTCCTTGTTTGAGGTATTTACCTAAACACTCTTATACAAATCTAGGTGGATGCCAGTGGCCACCCACCTCTTCTATTGACTCAGAATGGTTCTACATCTTGGAAATTCTACTACAATTTTGCAAGTCTTGAATTTCCAATGCATTTTTGGCAGTTGACATGGCACCAATCAAACACATAGAGCATAGAATAACATTTGTAATGGTCCAAGAAAATCCCCAAATGGATTGTGTGTGGAAGTTGAAGCCCTCAGAAGTTGAGATATCACCTAGCCTCCTTAAGGCTCACATTCCTTTTGTTGTCTTATTTCCTAAAGTTAGGGTTTTGGATCTTTAGAATTTTTACCTCTTAGGGTTTTATACTTTATGTTAAAAAGAACTTCCAGCCTCCTGTAATCTTGTTCTTTCAAAGGAGGGTAGCTGACACATCTCTCTTCAGAGATAAGCTACCACCATTATAGCTAGTTTGTATTGCTTTACATATTGATGTGTTTTTCTATTTCATTCATTAATATAATTTGGGTTTCATTGTAAGCATGTCCTCTCTGCAATAATTCTATCTGATTCCATCTATATTTATATCTTCATTTCATTCTCGACATAATATGGATCATATACTCATAGTCTACCCCTCTCATAATGGTATTCAATTTATAAATAAATTTAGGTTAGACTACTTCTATTATCATTGCACTTACAACCTTTTGAACTCCATCTGAATGCGAGTTATATCCCCAACATTATGTTGCTTAACAAAGCTCTACATTAGGGTTTGAATAGCTACCCCCTACTTTATAACTATTTCTACAAATCCACAAATTTCCTTGCTCTCATCCTACAAAGTTCCATTTCTTAACATTAACTATAGTTATTAGTCTCCTCTTGGATACAAGGTCAACCCTAAGAAATAATGATGCATGAACTTGTTTCCCTTTCGCTAAGATCTCACTGCCATGTAGTTTAATAATCCCCCCTAAAGGTTGGGAAACCTCTTGTGATGTAGAATAACTCCCTTGTAGCTAAATATTTTCCCCCTAAGTATAGGAAATATCTTGTGCTAAGGTACATTAGGTTTTCCATTTCATGCCACAAGATCCTTATGGATCTCATCTTTTATCCTTTTTTTGTTGGTGGTTTTTCTTGAAATGAAACTTCCTTGGACTTTGCCTCCTTCACCTTCTATACCATTTCTTTCTCTTGAACCTTTTTATCGTCTTATGATTCTTTCTTCTACTTCTCCACATTATTTTTCTTCTTGTTTCATGGTGAATTAGATTACACCTCAACTTGCATTGTTTATTATGTGGTTGTTCAAAGCTCTACCTTTATCTTATATTCTCACTGCATGCCTTCTCTCATTTGAAGAATCCATTGATCTACACTCATATCATGTAAAGTTTATTTTTGAATGCTTTTTGGATCCCCCACCTCCTCTCAATGGACTCAATGTCCACTATGCATTTGGATTTCTTTGATGCTTTTCTAAGAAGCTTGATGTTTATTGTTTTAGGATAATAAGTGTTTACGCCCTATTCATCCTTACGATTTTCCTCAATAGGTTTCCTTTTGTGTATAGTTGAGGTTGGGTTACCTATCTATAAAACAAGCAAACAAAACCATACCAAGCTACTGCTCAAGTGAGCTTAGTTAAAATGGGTCTATATATTATTGCTAAATACTTCAAGTGTTATTGGACTAGATAGATCAACCATATATTAGTTTATTTCAAAACATTATCAAAATTAAAATTGTGACAATATACCATGAATGGAACATGTTAAATTGTATAAGTAAAACATGATATTGTAAATATGAAGAACTTAATAAACTTAAATAGTGAATCGGATCGCAAGACAATAACTCAACTCCTAGATTAACATGTTAATCCCTTAGATCAATATTTGCATTTATTGATGATTGGTGTGATATTTTGACAACATGGAATTTAGAGCCATTCACACATAGGACCATAGAACATAGTTTTTAAGTAGGGAATCTTGAGGACTACAAATAAAGAATGTAGTACTTATCTTAAATTACCCAATTGTAAATTAGTCCATCCCTAGAATGTTGAGCATTATATTTGTTGCTATAGGATTTTTTGTATCATAATAATAAAGGCAAAGAACTATGACCTAAATTCCTATATTCGATCTCTACTTATAACCAATGATCAACTTCACCCATTAAATTTTGATCACTAGGTCAAGCACCTTTCATACTCATCTTAGTTTATTAAGGCTACTTTACATTACCCATTGAAAGTGGGTATTAAATACAAAAAAGGGGTGTTCACACCCAACACTATCCAACCTTGGAATCTCAATGGCCTCTTGGCTACAATTCTAAGTTTAATCAAAACTATGTTACTTGTTGTTGGGTATTTATTGTTATCCGTGGTATCATATTTGCCTTGGTTTTCACTATTTGGGTTGCAAATGTGGGAAATAACTTCTTTGTTGTTTCCTCTATGAGTTTTTCGCTTGTTGTTCTACTAGTTTTGCTCAGGCTTCTTTGATCTATTTCTCAAGATCATTTTGGTTGTCTTTTCTTCCAGGAGGGTAATGTTCCTGGCAATGAGTTTTTTCAAGTTCTCCTAGACTAGACCCAGATTTTGTTGACCTTGCTTGGTGAAGGCTAGTCTCTCAATCCATTGTTGTATATCTTCAGCTCCCCATCCTTCTTTTGATATATATCTTTCTTGCAAAATTCTTTTAAATTGTTGTTTAGTTTCATTTGTTGCTACCATGAATGTCTCTTAATCTTGCAATTGGTGGCATTCTTTCCAATTCTTCAAATAACGTCTCGCCCATCTATGACTGCATATAGAAAACTTCTTATGTATTTATTGTTGTTTGGTTTCTATGTTGGTATAAGTCGTTCTCTTGTGTGTTCATCTCATTGGACCTTGCATTGAGACTTTATTTATCAATCTCAGAGGCGTCGATTACACATCTATTGAATTTGAATTTATGTAGTTTTTTGTATATTTTGGTCCACTAATAGGTGTTATTCTAAAGACTTTGTTAGGATCTTGTGATCCACTCAATAATACCATGTCCACCATTATTTTATGCCCACGTTCCTTTTTTTATTTAATAGAGTGCTCATGCATAATCAATCCATGTTTCATATAGTCTCTATGCAGCCTCTTTAATCGCATTTTTCTCTGGGTTTGGACCATCCTATTTCCCTACATCTAACTTTACTTACTTCTTAATTCTTCCTCACTTGAACTTCTTACATGGTTTTATTCTTTTGGAAGTGTGACTTGAGTAAGCCCCAAAATGTTTCCCAATTGTTGCTCTAGTTCCCTAATATAACTACTACAATACACAATGACAACCTCGCTATAACACTCACTGTTACAACCTTATTTTCCACCTTAGGGTCTCATGAAGGACACATTGATGATGTTATGTTGAGACACACTCCTATGCCTTGGTTCCAATTGTTTCATACTCTTTTGCCATGGATTTTTCCTAATTTTGAGGATGGTTGCTACTAAACCCACTGTTGGGGCACGACCAGTCATTGTTAAACAACTTTGCAACATGTGACTGGTCGCTAACTGCATTATTGCTAGCTCACAATTGCCTTTGTAGCCTTCTAGAATTGGTAATTTCCAAGGAGATTAGTGCTAGATGAGTTGGTTATCTCATGGCAGGAGCTTGGGAACTCTCAATTCAATTGAGTTCACTAAGTTCTAGAGATTTAGAAGCCTCTCCTAGCCTCCTCTACCAGTCTATATAAGGAAGGTGTTTCCATGGGCAAGGGAGGAAGAATCATTTACATGTACATGTTGCAGGATCGTTCATAAGAACTTCTTCATTCAGATCAACCTTCAGATCGGGTTTTCCTTTCTTGAGTGAGGGTTGAAGAGGAGCAAGAGTAAGGAGCTTAAGTTGGAATGCATCATTCATTCAAGTTAAAACAATTTTGATGTACTTCTCTATTCATTTATATATAGATCTATGGTTTTCCCCTATCCATATTAATGCTTTCAATTATAGAAGATAGATCTAATCTCACCTTGAATAGATCATATTAGATCTAAATCAGATTTGTGTTTTTCCTAGCACTAGGAGAATCGCAGATCGATAATTGTTTGTCTCCTTGTGTGCAGGAAGCAGATCACAGGATCTAGATCTCGGGAGTTGCGTCAACGAGGACATATGAGGACAATTGTTGGTTGAAAGGTATGTTTAACACCCTTCTTAGTTAAAAGGGAAAAAATCTATTTAGATATAGGGAAAACTATTTAGGAATCTAGCCCCATTGTTTTTCTTGGATCAAGGAAAATCCAAGAGATATTTGGCTTATCTGTAGGGAGGATTTATCCATAATAGAACTGGCCACTCCACTGGGAAGGAATCTTTAATTCTTCTCTAGTTACGCTTTTCCTTGCTTTTTAGTCTTATGTAACTTTTCTACAATCCATAGTCTTCCCTACCACTCCCTCAGAGAGAAGATCTTGAGGGTCTGATAGATCTAGGATTTTTTTCCAAAAACTCTATGGACGGTCACACTTGGTTAGTTCAAACCAGAGTGATCGATTGCGGGTTGTATCCCTGCTGGGTCGTGATTGCCTGTAGATGATCGCTAGTTGTAGACTTCCTGGGCCATGACCGCCCCTGTAGCTCACTGTTTTTCAATTTTTTAAGATTTGTCTCTTAATATATGGATTTTATTAAGCCTTGTGAGCTTGTGTATGGTCTAATAGCCTAGTTATCCTCTTTGTTTGAGCCTCTTGTTTGTTGCTTGTTTTCAAGTGAGTTTTAGGTGGTTGGAGTACTTTGTTTGGGATTGCTCGTTTGTTTGAGTTTGGTGCCTAGTGAGTGCAGATCTAGGTAGCCTTCATGTTGTGAGAAATTTCACCCAGCGGACACATTGAACTCCCCTTTGGGATCAATACCATTATTGAACCAAATACATAAGCTAACAAGTGGATACTAACATCCCTCTAGATCTACTTGACCAACAAAAATGAGAAGGAAGAGAATGTGGCGTACCTTTTTACGATGGTTGTCCTCGCTGCTCCAACCTCTGACCTTGATCTCCAAGCCCCTGGGTGCAAGACAAGACTTGCAATGGAAAACAAGGAATCTCCTTTTTCTATTCTATGTCGTTAGACAAAATAGATCTATCTACGATGAATGGAACAATAATAGACGAGCATAAGTTTGAATACATGAACTTGAAGGGAATAGGCGAAGTTTATATTAATGGAAAGACAATAAAGAAAACACTTACAAATCACCTTTGATGTTGCAACAACTTCTCCAAGCTCTCCAGTCCAGCCCTTGCATGAATGTATTGAGATCAGAATGATGATGCTTCAATGGATTCCTCCCCCCCTTTTCACCATGGAAATGCCCTCATTATATAAGGTTTAGAGGTTTAACCACTGTTGTAACATAGTCCAAATTTTACTAAACTAAAATCTTTAGGTTAGAAATAATAAGAGATAAATATATTTTGAAATAAATAATATATATATATATATTTTTATAAAAAATAAAAATCCAAAATTTAAAATATCTAGATTCAAATAAAACTTAAAAACTCCTTTTTGTATTTTAAAATAAAATTTTCCATGGTTTACAACCCATTTTATTTTAGTTAGATTTTATTTATTTAATATAGTCTTTTTATTATCTTAGTTGTATTAATAAACAAAGGTTACTTCGTACATGTTATATTATGATCCCAGATCACCAGATCAATGACCAATATTGGATTGCAACCTCTCTACGTTTAACATTAAGGGGGTGGGCCACAAAACTCTACCAGAGTTAAAGTACTTTTGACATGGTGAACATCCGTTAATTGTGGCCCGCAAGATATGTGGTTAGTCTGACCACACTCCCCTCCCCCGCAATCAACACCAAGCTAACACATGTCTACTATAAGATCAAGCACGCGGAAAAGGTAAAACTTAAATTTATTATTTCTTTAAATTGATTTGTCCGCTAATTGTAAAAGGGCACGTATGCAATTCAGGAATAAATAGGGCAAACTGGTCAAAGGGTTCATTTTATTTCGAATTCAAGTAAGGTTCAAATGCTTAAACCAACACAAGCTCCTGTAAGATTCACCACGTTTTCTCTAGGCATTGTCTATCACACTCAACATCTTTCAGGGGTAAATTTAAATCCTTTTTGTCCTTTTGTTCTCATTTACGAAATGCGGACTTCCGAGTTTACAAAAAATGAAAATCCTGTAGATGAAGATCTCATTGACAACGAAAAAGATGTTCTAGATCCTATCTTGTCATTCAAATCCGCCATATTATACCAACATGTAAACCAATGTTTCCAAAACTCGATTGGCCATTATTATGCATGGGAATTAGACCTCCCCAAGTTTATAATACCACAGGTTTACCATTTTATGGAATTTGTAGTATGGTGTGCTGAGAACTATGTTCCTTCTAAGAGAACCATAATTTCTAGAGCTAGGTCCATCCTCATTGATTTATATGCCCAAACTATAAATGAGATGTTGAGATGGCCACATAATCATGATAGCGAAACCCTAAACGAATTAGTAGTGGCTAAATCATTCATAGAACTAGAATCCAAAGATAGAGTTGATTTGTTGCAAGCATACCTTTGTAGGAACCTTGATGTACTTGGTGATAATGTTGTCATTCAATCAAGTATATTCACTTAAACTTCTTAAAAAATTGTTTCAATGATTTCTATGATGCTGGGAAAAATGAATGATTCAATAGTCGATGAATTTATCTTAGGGATAATGGTCTCCATCTGTCCAATCATAGCTAAACCTATCACTAGATTCAATTATTCCAAATTCCTAGCAGACCAAATTCATTACCAACTTTTTGAATTTGAATCCATGAGAAGTTTCATATATCAGTCCTACTTGGTTCACCTTTTTCTGTTCATACAAGCCTTTCATTTTACTCATCTAGGGTTGAAATTTGAAGATGAACCAGGTCACCAACTTCAATTACTCACTGGAATTTTGTGATTAGGAAGAAGCATTTAAATGTTGAGTTTACTCAGTTTGTTGAAGAGTTTATGTCTAAAGCATATCAAATTATACATGATAAGGCTCCCCCTATAATATTTCATGAGTGCAAAAGACTATTGTACTTAAGTCCAGACATAAGGGCATGAGATTGGTATATATTTGAACTTTACACTCAAATCATAGTTTATGGTTGTCAATTTCGCCCTTTTCTCTTATCATTTTTATTGACTCCAAGAATTTTCTCTCTGGAATATGTTAGGCAAAGATTGAGCTCTAATGAAATTCACTTTGTGTCAAACAAACATAAGGCAACTTTTAAATCGAAAAAGGATGTTGGTCCTTTTAATACAAATGCCATATCAACACTACAAGTGACAATCAAAATGCTTTCAACTTTTGGATTACAAGGAGAGCCGTGGAATTATCACCCTCATGGCATAATCTCATAAAAAAGGATTTCACAGGGGCAAATTCCTTATCAACATTAGCAGAAAGAGCAACTGGAGTAGTTAGCTAATCAAGACAGTTGGCAGGATGTAAAGAATATTCTTCAAATTCAAAATAAACCATATGATCAATTAGTCAAATCTCCAGTCACACAAACACACAATAGTGTGAAAATACATATAGAAGGAAAGTTGTGGAGTCCAACCCAAGTGATTTAGAGATAGAAGAAACAAGATCGACAAAAAAGAAAAAACTAGAAATGCTTGAAGAAGAAGAATCATAAATGGAGGTACCTCGAGAAATCATACCAAATAAAAAGGGTCTTTCTATAATAGTAGAAATAACATCTTCAGAAAAGAAAACTAAGATAGGATCATAGACCGTTAACAAATCAAAGCAGCTAGATCAAGTGGAACATTTCATGGAAATGAGAAAGACATGTGTAAGCATTAGGAAAAATATGATTCCTAAAATCTATGAGCATGAGGCATATCAGACCAGAAAGATCTCAACATTACACTATGAGGAAGGGAAGTTGAATATAGTCATGGAGTCCAAGGATCAGAAGAAATTAACACACATCTCTATTGATTGAAACAATATGCCTCCTTTAGACAAATTTGATTTGCACATGAAAACAATAGAAATGGTAAACATGGATGCCATGATAGCTAGTCTGGGCAACAAGAAGCTCCAATCTATCAATGATAAACTTAGGACACAGTTGAAGATTGAAAATTTGGCTACTAGAACCAGGTAGATAAAAGTTGAGGAACTTGAAAAATGGATAATATAACTTGGATTCAGTCCAAAAGATGAGACATTTGTTCAAGCATTGATTAAATCGAAAGATAAATAAATTCAATTTCTGAAACAAAATCTCAAAATACTAGGGACAAACCATGTTCAAACTCTAGAATTACAGGCAATTCAGGCAGAAAAAGATCAACTTGTGATGAAAATGATAGAAATGGGTGAGCGAATTGAAATGTACGAGAAGCAGATTGAAAACATAAAATGAGGGTCATCTTCTCTTCTAGAAGTAGAAACATCAGATCCAACATATGGACTTTCAAGAGCATTGTAAGATATAAATCTAAGAGTTGTTGAAATAGAAAGCTTGAAGAAAACTATGTTGGAGCAGAATGAACAGATCAAGGACAAAGAGAAAATTATTGCAGAATATCAAAAGCTCAAAACCAAGATGCTGACATATATGGAAGAAATGAAGACCAAGCTAACATGTAAACCATATTTGTTAGGAGCCAAAGATCTCATCTGGGATGAGATCATCAGTGAATTAACCAAGCTCCGACACAGTTTCAACATAATTGATGATGAAATGATGTTGATTGATGAAGCAAATGATTGTATCAAAAAATCATTTCATGAATTAGGAACTAGACCACAAGTGGTCACCCAAATCACAAAGTTCCTAAATTCAAATTCTAGAGAAACATTGGCAAAAAAGGGTGTTAAAGACAGAACAACAATGGTAATGGAAACTGAAAGGATTTTCACAAAGAGAAATCTACTACAACAATCCCAAAATGAATGCATAACACTGAAAAAGAATGTGGAATCATTTACCAACAAATTTGAGAATTTAGTGAAAATGGGGTTACCTTCAACTTGGGATAAATATGGAAAGTTGTTGTCATATGAAGGTTACAATGGAAGATTGTTTATTGCGAGAGAAAAGGATTACAAGTTTCAAAATATGTCCAATAGTTTAGCTGGTCAAATTATTGTTGACCTTCTCATTGATGACTTTTATCTTTTATGGTAAACGAAGAACTTGTTTACACATACCCCTACATATGAAAAATTCACAAAGTTGGATATCACATTTAGGAATATGAAGACCTTCATTTATCCTTCAGATGTGATTTGGAAACATCTTATCCAATTGCTGACATAATAGCTCGTCCAAGAAGATAAAGAGAATCAAGAGTTAGTTTCTCTAAATGTCCTATTTCTAGAATTGTGAAGATCTTATTGTATCTAAGTTTTCTCTAAAAAATAGGATCGAATAACCAATTTTGGTTTCAAACTATCCTGTATCAATGTAAATGAAAACTCAATGTAAAAAGAGATTTTTTTCCGGAGCTTACGTTTTCAATAAAAATCTCTGCAAGGTTTTGAAGATTCAAACTTTTTGTGTTTTAGATAATGTGATTTCTCGTCTTGTGTTATGTCCATACTCTAATTGTATTCTTAAATGTATCTACTACTATGAATGTGATGATTTAGTACAACTTCTACCATCATAACGCTGCAAATGTATCATTAAAAGCTTCATATTTCTTTAAATGTATTGTGAGTATAAAGGGAGACTTGTGCTTGCATTTCATTATTCCTTTTTTGAATTTTAGAAGAAGTATTCTTTTAAAAATTCAAACTATATTATGGTTTTAAAGATACATAACTCCACATTATTCTATATTTCTGAAAGCTAAGTAATATTTATTAGAAGATACATTACTTTAGTTTTGAGTTATTTTCTTCATAATTCTTCTATCATCAGCTAAAACTTTAATTATCTGGAACATAAATTTATTTGCCTTTTGAACCTAAATCTTTGAATGTTTAGAGGACTAAATATTCTTGTCTAAAATATCAAAAAATTACTCTGTTTTAATATAGATCTTTTAAGAAAAACAAAACAATCAAAACTTATGGATGCCTTGGCATAGTTTCCTAGCTAGAAACATCTCAAGGGTTACAACAACCACCATGAGATCTTTTGGGAAATGGTTGAGGATTCTACTCCATGAGTTAGGATTTGGCTTCTTGAGGTTCCCTAATATTGATCCAAGTAGGGTGACTCAATTCTTTGACCCAAAAAAACTTGAACCTCCTTGAATTTATTCCCTTAGAAAAAGGTGGGATGGTCATATCCTCCTTTTGCCACATTAACGCTCCCTCAAAATTCCATGTAAAAGGCATGTTTCCGGCTTTAAAATGATGGGTTTCTTCCTCCAAAATGCCTTAGGGATTATGAAAAATGTTCTTTCATGGTGTCAATGGGTTGCAACACTTAGTAAAGTGCATGCGACACTTAGTAAGGTGCATATGACACTTTACGATGCTTGCGACACTTAGGTGTAAATAGGTGTGACACTTAAGTGTGACATTTTGGTGTGTAACAGATTCCCCCTAAAGTGTGAGGTCATAAGAGAAACTGATGGTCAAAACACTTTACAAAAATATCGATGCAAGGGTGCTAGAGTAGGAGAACCTGGCAGAAGGTGCAAACAACCATCAAACAATATATGTGTATCATCCCCGAGGAACACATACCTATGCTTAGAATAAACTTACTCAAAGCATGTCCGCCGACCAATACACTACAGATCCATGAAAGTACTATCTAAGGATATGGACATCGAACATACAATGTGCATCCATAACCCCATGACTTAATTAGGTCGCAGCCATGAAAAATACACAGTGGAGCTACGATATGACAACAACATAGCCACAAATCAATACAAAGTGGATCTATGTGAAAATATATATCAATGGGGTTGCTAGCAGAGTGAGTGTACTGAAATCCCAAAAATACTCAGATAATCTCCATCACAGCCTGGGTAAATCACATAATAGAGTGAGTGCCCAACCTAGGGTCTTCATCCCAATCCTAAAATAGTACAAATCTATCCATGTGAAGAGATGACTTGATGTCAAACATGGTAGAAACCACTTGATTACCAATCATTAGTGTATATCGTTAATAAGTACGAGGGAAATCACCAGTGATGAAAATGATTCCCAAGGTACCCTAGTACATTCCAGTGAATGTGAATAAATGAGTTGAAGTCGAACATCCATGGAGTCATTTAATCAGAGGCCAACGATGTAAACCTACTGTCTAAAGCGAGGAAACTTGCCATTGAAGCATGCAAGCTCCAACGTACTAACTAGTTTCTAAGTCTATTTCCCGAGTAATGTGTTGAAGTCGATAGGAATAGAATCGTCGAAGGAGGGCCATTATGTATCCCCCATCATTGACATGAAACTGACACAGGAAAGTGATGTAAGATGATAGATCAAATGAGGACAAACTAACATGAGGATGAAAGATGGTGAAACTACAGAATGGTTGGTTTGGGGAGAAACTTCCCTTGAACATTGTGAGGCACGACAAGTCACTTGACAACATTGAATCCATTGAGAGATAGAACAAAACATAGTGCGACGATCACTGGGGCACTCTTCAGGTGAGTTGAAGGAATAAGAGGACTCATGGAATTGGTGTGACTCAAAGATAAGAAAACTATCCAACTATAAGACGAGGTGCAAGCAAGTGCCATGTTCAAGGGCGACAACAAACAACTGCCATGATGTTTTCCAAAAAAAATTGACCCACTTCCTTCAATTCCCCCCCACCATGATTGGCGAGTACCTATTTGTTTTTTAATGAGCTTAAGGAGGGTAACAAATGCTCGGTATAACTCATCTTCGATGAGTCCCTCATCATATTTTTAATGAACCCGAAGAAGGAGGGGTTCGACTTCGTATGGATCCTTCAATGTATGTTTTATGAGTCCAAAGAAGGAAAAACCGATGGTCTTTTCATGTTTAGAGAGTTTGAAAATATCTTAAAGACAACTCCATGGATGTTCTTTTTCATAAATTTAGTCCCTCAAGCCCGAAAAAGTGTAAAACAATACAAGGTAGAACTCTTCTAGTTATGATTGACTAGAGTATACATTTTTTGTAGTTACTCTTAGGAGGCCAAAAAAGGGATAAACTACCACTCGAAAGATGACTCTTCTTGGTTTAACGAGATCTAAGGACGACGAAGTATGCTCACAATATGATTCGAAATTGATCTTTTAAAGACTATGGTTAAGTTTATGCATGAGTTGTTTTACCATTTAGGAATTAAGAGAAAAATATTAAAGAAAGAATGTTGCAGCCATATAAAAAGTAAAAACAACAAACCATAACACCAAGATTGTTAACGGAGTTCAACACAAGTTTGCCTACGTCTCCGTGCCTTTGTCTCAGTAGGGAAGGCTTCTTATTAATCTTCAATGATTTAAGAGTACAAAAGAAAGGTTTACATAACAACTCTTGAAACCACCTTTCAGATCTACAAATTCTGGACAGAAACAGACATCACCATTGGTTGGAACAAGAAATTCTGAGACTTTTGAGTATGAAGTCGACTATGCTTGGATTGACAGTTCGGGCTCTGGAGGCACGTTTCTGTTCGGATACTCGGATGCAGAAACATAATCCATATTCAGACTCCCCTCGAAATTCTGCAACTTTTGAGTATAAAGTCGACTTGCTTCTATACGGTCCCTCGACACAAATCCCAATGTTTCACCCTGTCAGATCCGTACAGTTCGTACAATCTCGATTTACATGTAAAAAAAATATTTTTTCTCGATTTTCGTGCCCGGCTAAATAAGCCAGACTCCACCAAATTTAGGGACAATTTCCAAACTTAACGCCAGTTAGCCAGATTTAGCGAGATTTTGCCATATTTAGAGGATCTCCAGCAGATTTGGTGGAACCGCCAGATTTGGAGGAATTTGCCATATTTGGTTGACCTTCTAGAAGGTGCCATGTGTCACCTACGTACGATGCCACGTGTCACTTTTTTCATAGGGCCAAATCACCCCTAAAAAGCCAAAAATGACTACCACGTGTCAGCCACTGGTGCTTCCACATGGCATGTTGATATCATCATCATGTCATGCTGACGTCATCGTGATGTACTGCTAACATCAGTGTTGACTTTGACTTTTTTTCCCTGTTTGACATGATCTTTAGATCGTGATAACTTCTGTATACGGTGTCCATTTTCAGAAAAAAATATATGGCCGGAATCGGCTCGACGAGCCCAACGTAATGGAATTGGTTTCGTCCGATTATGAGAACTTTGTTTTTTAGGCCTTCTTGGATCCATTTGGATCACACCTCCCCAGTAAGACCTTTTAGTCTTCCAAAAGGATATTAACCAGTCATCAAGTGCGAGATAGGCCTCCCCACTTATCCTTTGTCTTTAAACTATGTCCTGTGCATCTATCGCATCATAATCAATTCCATAATAACCATGACAACTGAAATCATATTGTTAGCCACTTGAACCCGTTCACATCTTACTGAATCCACTACCATCCATGTAGAAAACATTAGCAGCGATAACATCAGAAATATGACTAAAACTGAACCAATATGTTTGATGTGCTTGCACGACTTTAACTTATCTTGTAGCAAAGTATGATTGAACTCCCACCCTACAACCATCTCATGTTCATGATTAAGATCAACTGCTTTACTTAGCACAATTATAGGTGTATTGCTTGCATAAGCTACCTTCTTTAATTGTTCCATTATGACAAGAGATTGATTTGTTTTTATGTGACGAGCATGTACAACATATTCATTGCCTTCTTTAGTTAAGTGATATTGATTTCGTTCCCTGTAGAATATGGCTTTGCGATCATATCACATGTTTCTAACGACACCACATCACATGTTACTTCATCCACATACTTAGATGTAATTGCAAATTTTATGATACATTGATTTGTTATGGGAAATTTATGATCTTTGCTTATACAATTTAGTGAATAAGGTTTGTAATGCATCTTAGTGTTTAATCCCAGTTTCTTAACCACTTCTTTTGAAATTAAGTTAGATTGAGATCCACTATCTATCAATGTGTCGATCTTAGTATGTTTCATTATGACCCTTATATGAAACAATTTACTTCTAGAATCAAAACCTTCACCGGTTTTACCTGACAAACCAACTATTGTGATTTTAGAGTCATCACCTGAAACATACCCCAAGTCTGTTAGTTATGTTGTTGTTGCAACTGTTTTCCTCCCTTTTCTCTCTTTGAACCATTTTGGTCTCTTCTTTGGGTGCAATTGCCAGCAATGCTCATCATTGTACCCTTCTTTCTTGCAATCCTTGCAAGAGAGCTTCTCTTCCTTTATTGTCGCTGAATTTGCTTTCTTTCCATTCCCTTTTCCTTTTCCATCTTTTTTTGAAGATGTTTCCCTTGATACACTAACTCTAGTTTTCCCTGCTTCAATATACGTTGCTTGAACAAAAACCTCATCAAGATTAGTAGGTCCAAACATAAATACAGTATTATAAATATAAGCAGGCAAACCTCCTATATACTTCATAAGAGTTTCTTGTGTAGTTAATGGAACATCTAATATCAAAGCCATCTTACGAAAATCATCTGTGTATTCCTACGTCGATTGTCCTTTTCTTAACTTAAGACTTTTCCATTCAATTAAATCCTTTTTCTTATACCCCAAAGGATAGAACTGTTTTCTAAGTGCGGAAATAAAATCATGCCACGATAGAAAAATCTTACCAACTTGTTGAGTTCCATGTTGCATCTTACTTTGCCACTAGATCAGAGCCGTGCCTTCAAGACGAAGCGATGCCAATCTAATTTTGGTTGCCTCATCTTTGATTTGCTGCACATTACAATATATCTCCATCTGCCTAACCCAGTTATCAAGTTTCTTAGCATTAAATTTTCCATCATACATAGGCAAAACAAATTTTACATCAAGTTTAAGTAATGGCATATCATGTTTACGTTTATGGGAATGTTTTCTTGCAGCAGAATTTAAACTTGTACTTGAAGAAGAAGAAGAAGATGGAGATGAAGGAGGCGAAGGAGGAGATGTTCGAAGATCCTCTCCTTCTTCACTTTTGGCTTGCTTTGAAGATTCTCCTAGAACCGGTCTCTTCCGTTCCAAGTAATCATCATACAACACTTTTACCATCTCCGACATGGCAACACAAGTTCTTTGAAACTCTCTTTTGTTTTGAGAAATTCCTTCTTCCGATGCCATCTTCTCACCTTGAGATGTCCTCTTTCTTGATCCAATCTCTGGATCTCTTTCTACAAGCTCTCCTTCACCATGACTTAGTTTTTCCCTGGTAATCATGCAAACTCAAACAACCAACTGTCAAACTACTCTGATACCACTTGATCCGAAATTGATCTTTTAAAGACTATGGTTAAGTTTATGCATGGGTTGTTTTGCCATTTATGAATTAAGAGAAGAATCTTAATGAAAGAATGTTGCAGCCATATAAGAAGCAAAAACAAAAAAAACATAACACCAAGATTGTTAATGGAGTTTGGCACAAGTTTTCCTACGTCTCCGAGCCTTTGTCTCAGCGGGGAAGGCTTCTTATTAATCTTCAATGATTTAAGAGTACAAAAGAAAGGCTTACATAACAACTCATGAAACCACCTTTCAGATATGCAAATTATGGACAGAAACATACATCACCATTGGTTGGAACATGAAATTATGAGACTTTTGAGTATAAAGTCAACTATGCTTGGATCGACAGTTTCGGCTCTGGAGGCACGTTTCTATTCGGCTACTTGGATATAGAAACAAAATCCATATTCAGACTCCCCTCGAAATTCTACAACTTTTGAGTATAAAGTTGACCTAATTTTGAACAGTCCCTTGGCACAAATCCTAATGCTGCACCCTGTCAGATTCGTACAGTCCGTACAATCTCGATTTATGTGCCAAAAAAATTATTTTTTCTCAATTTTCGTGCACAAAAAAATATTTTTTCTCGATTTCTGTGCCCATTTTTTTTTCTTGATTCCCGTGCTCGGATAAATAAGCTAGACTCCGCCAAATTTAGGGACAGTTGCCAAACTTAGCACCAATTAGCCAGATTTAGTGAAATTCTACCAGATTTAGAGGATCTCTGCCAGATTTGGTTGACCTTCTAGAAGGTGCCACGTGTCACCTCCGTACGGTGCCATGTGTGACTTTTTTTATTGGGCCAAATCACCCCTAAAAAAGCCAAAAATCACTACCACATGTCATGCTGATGTCATCATGGCGTACTACTGATGTCAGCGTTGAATTTGATTGTTTTTATTTGTTTGACCTGATCTTCAAATAACGATAACTTCTGCATATGGTGTCCATTTTTAGAAAAAAATATACACGACTAGAATCGGCTTGACGAGCCCAATGTAATGGCATTAGTTTCGTCCGATTCCGAGAACTTTGATTTTTAGGCCTTCCTGGATCCATTTGGATACAATCTGCTTCATTTTTTAACGAGCTTGAGACAAAGAATGAAACTGTGCTTGAAGTCCTCTATTTCATTTTTTAACGAGGTTGACACAGAAACGAGAACTTTGCTCGAGGTAGGTTTCATTTTTACAGAAGATTGAAACTAGAAAAACTATATTTGGGATAGGTTTCATTTTTACACAAGTTTGAAACTAGAAAAACTATGCTTGGGGTGGCCATTTCATTTTTTAATGAGCTTGACATGGACAATGAACTATGCTCAAGACAATATGTTTCATTTTTTAATGAGCTTGACATAGAAATGATAAATTTGCTCAACACTAGTTTCATTTTTTAATGAGCTTGGAACCAAAATTAAAACTATGCTCATCAATCTCTACCATGGCTTCCAAGAGGTCTTCATCAGATGGAATAACAATACTCTAGAAGGAATACATGGTAAGGGACTTACTCGGATCGACAGGGGGAAGAACAAACTCCAAGGTCCCTAACGAGGGACTTACCATGTCAGTTGTTGGATATAAATCCAAAGAAGATGAGCATACCGTGAGAGGCTCCTTCTCATCGACAGTTGAAAGCATGGGACATGTTGCCACATAATTAATCTATGGCAGAGTGGATACCACTTGCATGCAAGAAACGTTCAGGGAAGTCAAATGGTTGGTCATCATATGAGGGCCAATGAATGAAACTTGGTCAATGGTCACTATGTTTCCATTATGAGGGAAAGACATCACTCAAAAAAGTGTGGACATAACAACTTTCATAGCATAAACATAGTCTCGCCCAAGGAGCAAATTAAAATCCAAGGGGCCTTGGATTACCATCATGTCAATATAGATAGTTTTTCCTCCTAAGGTAACAAGTAATCGAGGAAGGATCCCTAAAGGTTCACTGGGTCTTTTGTTAAAAGCCAATAGATTCTGAGTCACTGGTGCAAGCTGAGGGGAACCGAGAGCTTGCCAAGCGTTCAAGGACAAAATGCTAACAAAATTACTTTCGTCTACAATAACGTGACATATGTTTATATAAAAAACTTCCACAATGATTTGAAAAGGCATGTAGGAAGGAAGACAAGGTGTCGTCAGTCTATTCCAATCAAAGGAAATTACCTCATTACTTGGAGGGGGTTTTGTTGGAATGGGTGAAATGCCCCCTTGTCGGGAAGGATCTATAGTAACAAGAAAGACTCGAGCGATATCTACTTCAGTCTTCAAGGGAAGAGTGGGATAGACCAATGATGGAACCATATCGATCACTTGATCTACCAGATCAATCACTTGATGAATCATATTGACCGATGATGGAACCAGATCGATCACTTGATCAACCAGATTGATCGAAGACGGAACTGGATTCACCAGTTCATCAACCAATGGCGAGTTGGGAGAGAGTTTACGGTAAGCTGTTGGAAGTTGTTGCTAGACATCAACAATATTTTCCAACAAACATGAAGCCTCATCCATACGACGACAAAGGTAAGTTTGATGACTTCCTTCACATAACCTACAAGGAAATTTGACTCTACCTTTCTTACTTCCAACCTTACTATCATTAGTTGATGGGTTGTCACCAGCATGACCAACAATGACTAGTGACATGGATTGTTGAGAACCCTGAGACCACACTTCTAAAACCTTGGGAATACCAGGGAAATCCTTAAGAAGGTGGTCACCCTTACAAAGTCTACAAGGGAATTTTGGTTTGCGAGTTGCCTTGGTAGGCTTGTCAATATCATTAACACTCCCAACATGATTAACATTGGTTGGTGGATTTCTGCCTTGCTTTTTTTGTTCTTCTTGTTCTTCTTATTCTCCTGGTTACTAGCATTAATACTTTCACTAGATAAGCAGGAAGAAAGGGAAGAAGACCCGATGAGTAAAGAAGGCAAAGGGTCTTGGCCGATGGGGAACTTCTTCCTTGACTTATCATGATCATGATTGAAGTTTTTTTTTTGGTTTGAACATGGATGGTATTCTCGAAGATGTATCCTTATTAGTTTTCTTAGATTCTGGTTGACCATGATTCCTTCCTTTGAGTATTTCTGCATAACTCTTGCTCTTTTCTTAATTCTTATTTTCTAGCAACCTAGAGTGTTTGTCTTCATTCTCTACAAATGATATGGATGTTTCTGTCTCTTCAACTTTCTTTTTGAGCTTGATAATTTTACTTCTCAATGTGACAACTTCTTCTTCAAGCTTCTCAACCTCTTCTTCTTTCTTTAATATATGAGACTTGATGAATTCTTCTGTTCTCTTCGCTTCTTCAAGATGAATTTTTAATGTGATTATTTCTTCTTCAAGTACTTTCTCTTCTTGACCAAACTCTGACTCAAGCTGGTTTAGATCGTTAGTTATTTCCTTGAGATGATCTGTCAATATCTTCTCTCTCATTTCTGCTTCTTCCTTCTGTGCTACTATGTTGGCTTCCAAATACCGTTTTTGATCTTTAGGATTTTCTTCGATCTTTCTGGCTTCTTCTAGCTGAGTTCGTAAGTTCTTGATGACCTGTTGGGCTTCTTAAAAAATGAGAGCACTTTCCTTTTGTTTCATCAATTCCTTCTTGAGTGACTTGTTTTCTTCTCTTTCTTTTCTTAGTTCATCTAAAACACTGATCAATTCTTCTTCATAATTGTCTTCCTTTTCAATTAGTTTTTCTGTCTCATGGCATTCTATTTCAAGATGTCCACGTTTTTCACAATTAAAGCAAAACAACATACCTCTGTTGATTGTGTACTCTTCATCTTCTGAATTTGTTTGACATGGTGAACATATTTCTTCTTGATCTGTACCTGCATCTTCTTTGGCATTTTCTTAATCTACGACGGGTGAAGAATATATATCATGTAACTTATCCCAAAGTTTTTTGGTTGATGAACATTTACCAACCTTTTCTCTTACCGGATTAGGTAATCCTTCCCAGATTAAATCCATTGCTATTTTGTTATTCTTCTTCAATTCCTTCTTGGCTGCAGTCTTTGCCCTTTTTGAAATATCATATCCTGTAATGACTAATAGCCAAATATAATACCCAGTGCCTGTAAAAACACTTTAGTCATTTCACTCCACAACTCATACTTTAAACCATTATGACCATTGAACAATGGTACTCCATTCTCAGAATAATCCATGATCTCCTTCCAGTGGTTAAACTGTTTTTTGAAGGAACCGGCTATGATACCAA
>SNQJ01S0145976.1:25119-36847 GCA_010110895.2 Picea sitchensis
AATAATTTCTTCTTTGCAACCACTTTGACTACTTTGACCTTTTGGGGCTTCTAGATGACTCATGAGGGTTCTCCAACTTCACATGGCCATAAATCTCTAACCGTGAGGAGTTATGTGACGTTCCACATACCACTGGAAATGGCTTGACGCGTACTATCCATCTAGAATAGTCTTACCTTCAAATATATTAAAACTCATACCATTATACATCAAACAAACTTGAGTCCATTACCCAAACCTTTGTGCTACCATAATTCGCTACCAGACTTTCTTCAAGAGTTGACATCAATGTAAATGAACCCAAATAATCAATAAGTCATATTTATTCTATGCATGTTAAACAATACATGATTTATACTAAAATTTAGAGTATACATTATAGTATTAATTGGATCTAGTAAACTATATTTTTCATTGTACTTATTCATTCTATCATGGGGATATTAATATTTGGCACAAATAAGACAACAAATTGAGATGAAGATTTGTCTTGGCAAAAGACAAAGAATCAATGTCATGATGATATACAAGATGATTCCAAAGGAAGGTTTTAAAATTTGGAAGTGGCAAAATTTTCCATTCAATTTTTTTTTGACATTGTCATTAGGGAGTGGTAAAAAAAACACTACAAGAATTGCACTCAAATAAGTAATGTTTAACCTTGAAGAGCATTACAACATCTACGAAAAAGGTTCCCAAATACAAACTTTAGTAATATACCATCCCTTCATAGATTCTTTGAGATTGTGAGAAGGAGAAGACACCAAATCATGTGAAATATGTTCAAATTAGTCTTATTTTTAGTCACTCACGTTTCTAGTTATTTACCTTTTATAATTCATTATGTATCATAATTGACTTCATTTTCTATGGTTTTGAACAAATTCAGTAAGTTCATCAGTAATCTCCCTTAGGATGATAGAAAAATAAAAAATAGATCAACAACTATTGATAAAACTATATTTAAAAGCATCCTTAAGGATTGGGAAGAGGCTAGGAAGATCTCCCCTGAGATGGAGGCATGAGGAGTGGACCCTTCAACACCACAACAAAAAATCCACAAAGGCAATAAATAATATATAATTAGCTGAATTATCAATGAAAATTTATTTTAGACTTATTTACCATTAATTGTTTAACTTCTACATGACCAATATAAAAGAATATTGTACTTTATTAATTCACTAGTTGCTTAAGCTTTTAGCTTGTAGTGATTTATTTTGATATGTTTGTCGTTATTTATTTTGATATGCTTTTGACTTGTTATCTTTCTTTGATGTAATATTTTAGTGCCATTGACCTACTTTTGTGGTCTTTACTAGACATTGATAAAATTAATTGATCTCATCTTATCTTATGTACATGCATGAATAAACACAAAAAAATAAGAAGACACATTCTTCTGGTTAAGCCAGAAAGCATGTGATTAGAGGGCACTTTGTCATCTATCAATATAATCTCATTTATTATGTTGATATTCCAGCTTAATATATATTATTATTAAATATGGTTTCTATTATTGCATACAATTGAATGATTATAGTTGGTAGCCAACTGAAGAATAAATGAAATACACCCTAAAGAATGATTATGAAAGAAAGGATGCCAAATTTTGAGGAATAAAAGGGTATTGGCAACTTTTTAAACTATATAAATTTATTTTTATTATTTTGACATCTTTGAATGTTAAGTATTCTTTATTTTATTGAGTTCATGTCCTTTATTATGTTATTATAGAGTGTGGACAAGGAGGGTTCAAAAGATAGCCAATTGAACAAGTGTTGCATGGCAGTGTAGTCGCTGCCGGGTTGAATTGGGATAGGAAAAAGTAGCGGAGGTAGATGGAAATTGCAACGGAGATGTGGCAAGCAACATGAAGCACAGGTGGTATCCATGCAGTAAATGACATGTGGCCCCTAGAGACCCATCTATTTTTTGAAAGTATATACTATGTTGAAAAATTCTGTTATGACGACATAAATATAAAAGGAGATAAAAAAACAGTTTAATTTGAAATATATAAAAAAAGTTACATATTCCTGGAAATTTAAATGTATTTGTCATATAGACTGGTGGAAGATAAAAATGTATGAGGACATAAATATAAAAGGAGATAAAAAACATTTTTATTTGAAATATATCAAAAAATAATATTGTTTGTTACATATTCTTGGAAATTTCAATGTGTTTGTCATATAGACTGGGATTGGGGCTCCTGCGGACCATAAGAGAAATATGTACAAGAAATAGGACTGTAGAAAGAAGAAGTGGGCGGCGGTAGAGTGTAATACCTGAAAATAATAAATTGAAAGGTATCAGTCTTTGGCTAGACATTTCTATTTAAAAAAGTGGATTAACTGGGTTGATAAACAAACCATGATGCGATCAATAGACTTACAATGATGGTACATATGACCCCTTTTGCTATTTTCTTGTTGATGCCTTTTCATTGATGTTGTCGATGGCTGCTGGAATTGTGAAAACTGCCTGTTGCCTTTTGTCGGTGACCTGCTTCAATTCCCTTTTGAGCCATTCTTCAATGTAGTTTCTCATTGGGGGCGACGTTGATCTCATTCCAGTTTTTTATGTTGAAAAGTTCCTTTTTCTAATTCCCTGAAGTCAATAGAAAGATTACGTAGAGCCTGATCAATTCCTCATTCTGCACTGAATAGTAGACTAGCCAGTCATTGACGCATCTTGACCATATTCAAGGTTGCTATAAAACTTTTCCAAAGATAATGCCTTAAAAATATCAACCTGTTTATCGAAGTCTTGCTTAGTTAAGGGCAAGGAGTTGACGATTAAGTTGGGGTCTTGGAAGTCGTTGGTCCTTCTGGCTAAGTTTATTCTGGACATCTTTGTGAATAATTTTTCTTTCTTTGATATGGCTTGTTCACATGACTAAACAATGAGATGCAGGTTCTTCACTTTTTCTTTCCAACATGCATTTAATTGACCGATCTGGTTTTTGGATGGGAGATCTTGTTGTCTTCTTCTTGTTTTTGTCATGTTGTTGACAATGGTGCCAAAAGGAAGGACTGTGTTTAAATAGAATTGTTCTTCATATTTTTAACTCCGCCTGCAAATGTTCGAGCAAATTATGTGCCCTCGTTCCAAGGGAAGTCATGGTTTGTGATGTTTCCCACGCCTCAGTAACCAGTTCCATTATTTTCTTGATATTATTCTCCACATATCCTCTACACAATGCGAGGAGGCTGGAGGATCCTTTTAACTTGGTTGCAGGGGTGGAAAGCATGGCTATTGCCAAAGGATTGACAAGCAATGGCATAGGAATCAAAGCCTCTACCAATTCCTTGAGTCGGTCCTTCAGTCCGGCATTCTCGACCTCAATGCCTCCAATGGAATCATCAAGTGCATCTGTGGTCGCTATGTGAAGTTGAAAGATTTGGGACGACCGCATCTTCACAAGGTTAACCTTTGAACGAGATTTTCCTTTCTTATCTTTTACATCTTTTTTTTTCAATAATAATTTTTTTGGACTAGCTGTAAAAAACAACACTCTGGAACACAAAGGATTCATCTTCGTCAAATTTTTTTGGTATCAGATATGTCCATTGGACGACTATGATGGATCGCGTCTCTGGGCTGATCAAGGTAGCAGAATACGCTATCCAGATAAGGCTCAAGTTCCATGTTCTCACTCTGAATGTCGGGCTCTTCCGCCTGTCCCACATTTTTTCTTCTCTTCTTGTCTACTGGAAGCTTGTGAGAACTATCAATTTTAGGGTGAGGAGGGTCGTTATCTCCTCCTCCATTTGAAGAACTCTGATTTGCTTTGTTGCTGTGGTGGGATGTTGGAGCAATGCTCCAGGATGTCGTACTTTTGGGAGTGTTATTCGCCGATTGAACACTCTTCTCACTGGGGCCTTTTCCCTGTTGCTTATACAATTCAACGTTGCTTTGCACTGTGTCTAGGTCGTCGACATCAGAAGCAAGAGCGTTGTCGCCAGTGTCTCTGTTTTCGGTCAGGTGTTTTTTGAATTTTTTTTTTCTGAAGCCAAGTGTTTGTAAATGTTGTAAAAAATATTTATTGGGGTCGAACCCTCTTAGGCTTTCAACATATCTTAGGTTCAAGTTGCTAGAATGGGCTGCGAATTCGTCGATTTTGTTGATGTTCCTCAACACAAAGTCCTCAACTTTCCAAGGCAAAGGAATGAACTATTTTTTTCTCTTCTCCTGGAACAGATGTAACCAATATTTGTATTGCCTTGCTATTTCTGTAACAAACATTCTGTCTGTAATGTGACATGGAAGGAGAGAAGGTTTTTCCCTGGAGCAAAAAATCCTTATCACAGTGTAATTATCCAGATGTTCAAGTGTCCCCTTCCTGTCCAAAAAACTGGTTGCCTATTCATATATGCAGGGAGCATCTTCTCTTAACAACAAAACTTTGAAAATAGACACAAAGCCATTAAAAACCTCATAAAAACAGTGGGAGTCCTTGTGCTTTCAGAAGGCCTGGTACCAAAATGTTACTGGGTCAAATTCCCAGTTGATCTTCTTGGACAAAGACTGTTTTGGAAACTGGCAGCAATGTGCAATCGCAAAAACTAAGTAGGATGACATATAAAATTTCTTTTCCTTTTTGAAGCTTGACAATTGGGAACAAATTTCATGGGAAATTAGCTTTCCCCAATAAAAAATGGCTTGTTCCTTGACTATGAAATACAAAATATAAAGAGCCATCCGGAAAATAGTTTCTGTGGACTCCTGTCCCGTTATTGTTGTAAACAAACAGACAATTTCCCGGAATGGATTTCTAAATGAACTAACCTGCAAGCTTGTGATATCTTTAGGAACTACCATCGGGTCTTCCAAGAGACCGGGCAAGAGGTCCAACCCGTTATTATGCTTTGTTAGGAAATGCTTGGAATCTTCTCCTTTGAACGTCAATGTTGGCTCCAACAATCTTAACATCTGGCAGAAGACCTGAGCTGACAAAGAATAAGAAGAGCAGTCTCGCAGTGGAATAATTCTTTTGTCTGAAATAAATTTATCGGTGCACCAAGAGATCAACTCCTTACAGTCAAAAACTTCAGGGACACAGCCTGCACGAGCAATCCCAGAGGTCCAAATTACTTCCTTGTGCCCGAAGATGTTCATTGTATCTCCACATAACTGCTGTCGAGCTGATGCCATAGGTTTATGAGAATGTTCGTTTGCTCCAGATGATGGTTGAAATGAACAGTTGGAGGCAATAATATAACTCTCCACAAATGTTGGTTCAATGCTTATGAATGGGAAAGCTCCTCAAGCCTTTCACTAATTAATGACAATCTGTATGGGTGCTGCATTATGAACTGTTAGCAATAAAGCTTACTTATTGCATATTTAGAAGTGCGAAGGTGGCAGGTATGACGAAGAGCAATTATATTTGGTCAAGTATAGAAAAGGGAAAAAAAAGGTCCAATATATTCAAATATGCAATAGATATTCCATTTCCTAGAAATATCTTTACTGTATGTTGCTAGAGAAGTTTTATACATATTGCACATACTTGGAAAAAAATCTGAAGGTAGTGAGCACATGAAACAACAACTAGAAATTTGAAATTTTCTGAACCCGCGAACTCGACAATCTGCCAAAGAGATGTCAAGAAATGGTCAAGTGTGGAAAGCGGTCGGACGAGCTTCAAAATAGGGTGACAGGTTCCCGAGGAGCCGTAAGGCCCCGACTGTCAAATTGTATATATCGAAACATTTCGGTGAAAAATGTGTAACATAGAAGAGGGGATGATGTGGGAGTCCATAATTAAATCTGCATATCGCAGAAGCCACAGTGATGTTTGTAGGTCATAGAACATTGGAAAGTGCAATTTAGACAAAGGGGAAGTGCTCAGTCGAAACGTGTGAATCCGCCAACCCGCGTAGAAAGACATTTTCGAAAAAACATACTAAGTAAGTAGAAAGAGAAACTAGAGGGGATAAAAGAAGGGGAAAATAGGAAGGTGTAGGGCAATTTTTGTAAGCGCGAATTGGTTTCCAACAAGACCCATTGTTGTAAAACCATCATTTTATAGTAATTGTCAGCAAATGCTTTGTTGAAGATTAGATTGTATTGCAACTTGTGGGAGTAAGTGTGTTCTTGATACATTCTTCCATGACTGTAACATATTAACTTAAGTATTAAACTTCTCACATTATGGGTTGTTAGCATTAAAGCTTAATAATTGCATGTCTAGATACAAGAATGACGATCTTGCTGCAACATTGTGATTTGGTATTGCTATGTTCTATCTGCATTACGAATAGAATTGAACGTTGGTTTGAAACTGTCTGAAATTCATTTTTTATTTCCATAAAAGCCTGATGGATCGACACAGTGCGTTTTCATATAATTGTTAGATGCTCCATTTTAGAACAAATTACCTAAGAAAATACAATATTGAAGAACTACGAGACTACCGAACCATGCCAATGAGGAGAGGTGTTAAATCCAGAAAAGAAGCAGCAACCAAGACTCCAAGGCAAATTTTTTAATAGTAAATCCATTAAAAAAAAAAGAACACTGAGCACTGTATATTTATCCTTAGAAATTGGACCGAGTTCTTTGGGACAAAACATTGAACATATCTGTCATAAACACAGGCACAAGATTTGCAACATGCAGGAGCCATCGATATGCTCTTCAATATGCATACAAAACTGATTACCATGCTATTTTTTTTAGGAAATCCTTGTAGTCTTCTCCTCGATGGATCATCCTGTGGGTAAATTGATAGTTCTCAGAAGCTTCTCATGAGGAAGAAGACGAAAAAATGTTGCAGAGAAAACATAATAGCCCTTAACTGAAAGTTAGGACACACCAAGAAACTGCCTCTCCACAGTCGAAAGCTTCAGGGAAACAGGTTGCATGTGGAATTCCAGAGGCCCAAATTTTTCCATTCTGGGTGGAAGGAAATGACTAGTAGGGATATGCCTTGCACCAGTGGGAGTTTTGGTCCTTATTCCCTAAGATGTTGATTTTATATCCAGAAAAGAGGATAGTGTTTCTGCAATTGAATAGTTTTTTGGCTTGAAATATATCTCTAGGAGCATCAACAGATCATTTCCTTACAATGAAAGACTTCCACCCAGAATGAACTATTTTGGATCTCTAGAATTCCTACTTTTGAGCTGCAAAGTGACTATTACGTTCAACATCGGTTTCTTTTCTGAAAATCCTTCTTTTGGTGTTGTCAGGACCACCATCGCCGAGTTGGGAAGTATCACCTGTTATGGTTGATTTCAATTTGGGCGTGGGAGTGGGAACAATCTCTGCATTGCCATCATCCATTGTAGTATCATCGTCCATCAGATCATATTCTTCTGACTCAGAATCCATCGCATCAACCTCTACGCCAACCATCAATGCAACTGGGCAGGTTGTCTGAGCGGGCAGAAATATATCTCTTGGTGCACCAACAAACCATCTCCTTTTTTGCACTTGGGCAGAGGGAGATGAGTAGTAAGAATATGCCCTGGAATACTGGAACCTCTTACCATCATGCCCGAAGGTGTTCACTGTATCTGGAAAGAACTGTTGCCATAAGTTAACGAGAGTTTCCATTTGCTCCAGACGATGTTTGAAATGAAAATTGGGGAGGGATAATATAACCCTCCACAAATCTTGGTTTAATGCGTATCAATGGAATATCTCCTCGATCCTTTCACTGATCAATGACAATCTCCAGGGTTCGTGCATAATGAGTCGTTACCATTAAAGCTTACTAATTGCATATTTAGAAAAAAGTGCGAAGGTGGCGGTGACAGTGAAGAGCAATTAAGAATTAGAGATTTCTTAAAGGTCGACGCATGAAAGAGATTGCATCATGTTTGAAATGAATACTTGGAAAGGGTAACACTCTTCTTTGCAAATCTTGGTTGAATTCATATTAATGACAAATATTCTTCATCCTTCTAGACATTAATGACAATCTTAACGGTTCCTGCATGATGAACTACTAACATTAAAGCTTAATAATTGCATATCTAGAAAGAAGTACGAAGGTAGCGGGGATGGCGAAGAGCGACCAAGCATTATACATTTCGTCCACCCGCCAACCCGCGAAACAGATTCCAAGAAATGCCCAAGTATGGAAAGTGGTTGGGCGTGTTACAAAAAAAAAGGTCACAAGATATACACAGGTGACGTGAGGGGTCGATGGTCAAATTGCATGTCACAATGACAAATTTCGGCCATCAATTTGTATATCACGGAATTTCGGGTGCTATTTGTACGTAGGGGAACAATGGAAGCTCAATGTTGAGCAAGCAATTTGTATATTGCGTAACTTCGGGTGCTATAAATAAAAACATGAGACATTCAGAAAAAGGACACATTCGAAAAAAGAGCCAAGTAAATAGAAAGCGAAAGTAAGCGAGATGAAGGGGAATTTGTTTTCTAATTTGTAGATCGCGGAAGTCCGGGTGCTGTTTGCAGGCGACGTAACAATGGAAACACAATGTTGAACCCGCCTATCTAGGAACCCGTGATTCAAAAGGTTTGTTCAATATGAAATGGGGAAGCGGTCGATCGGGCTGGTGATATAAAAGTAAAATGGAAATCTGAAGATGTGAATCCACCAACTCCCGCACCTAGACATTTTCTGAAAAATGAGTAAGTAACCAGAAAGGGAAAGCAGAGGGAAAAAAGAAAGCGGATGGCAATTTTCAGAAGCGGGAATTGGTGTAAGAAAGCCCTATTGATGGTATTAACAGTTACTATGAAGTGCATTAAACATGTTAACAAGTTCTTCAATCAAGGAATAGATACAACGAGCGATGTTTATAGTTTCTAGGATTTGTTTGTATAAGAGAAGCGTAAAAAAGTTATAAGAAAATCAATTTTTGGATGTTTAAGTAAATTTTTTGCACTGTTAGCTTCACCGCCAGTATAACAATGACGAATTTGAATTTTAATGTCCTCTCATTTATATGATAATTCCACTAGACTTCACATAATATATACTCTTTTATTTCAAAATATTCCAGGGAATTAATTTTGCTAAGTTCACCGATTAAGGAAAAGTGCTAAAAAATGAGATAAAGGGGAATTTGTTTGCTAATTTGTAGATCGTGGAAGTCCGGGTGTTGTTTGCAGGCGACAGAACAATGAAAATGCAATGTTGAACCCACCTATCCAGTAACCCGCCTATTCGGGAACCCGCGATCCAAAAAGTCAGTACAATATGAAACGGGGAAGCGGTCGGTCGGGCTGGTGATATAAAAGTAAGTGGAAATTTGAAGACGTGAATCCCCCAACTCCCACACCTAGAAATTTTCTGAAAAAATGAGTAAGTAACCAAAAATGGAAAGCAGATGGAAAAAAAGAAAGGGGATGGCAATTTTCGAAAGCGAGAATTGGTGTAATAAAGCCCCATTGATGGTCTTAACAATAACTATGAAGTGCATTAAACATGTGAACAGGTTCTTCAATCAAGGAATAGATACAACGAGCCATACTTATAGTTTCCAAGATCTGTTTGTATAAGAGAAGCGTCGAAAAGATACAAGGAAATCAATTTTGGGATGTGTAAGTAAAGTTATTGTACTGTCAGCTTCACCGCAAGTATTAACAATGACGAATTTGAATTTTTTGAAAAAACGAGTAAGTAACCAGAAATGGAAAGCGGATGGAAAAAAATGGGATGGCAATTTTCGGAAGCGGGAAGTGGTGTAAGAAAGCCCCATTGATGGTCTTAACAGTAACTATGAAGTGCATTAAACATGTGAACAAGTTCTTCAATCAAGGAATAGATACATTGAGTCATACTTATAGTTTCCAAGATCTGTTTGTATAAGAGAAGCATCGAAAAGTTAGAAGGAAATCAATTTTGGGATGTGTAGGTAAAGTTATTGTACTGTCAGCTTCACTGCATGTATTAAGAACGACGAATTTGAATTTTTATGTCCTCTCACTGATATGGTAGTTCCATTGGACTTCGCATAGTATATATTCTTTTATTTCAAATTATTCTAGGATATTAATTTTACTAGGTTCATCGATCAAGGAAAAGTGCTAAAAACGAGATAAAGGGGAATTTGTTAGCTAATTTGTAGATCGCGGAAGTCTGAGTGTTTTTTGCAGGCGATGCAACAATGGAAACACAATGTTGAACCCGCCTATCTGGGAACCCGCGATCCAAAAAGTTTGTTCAATATGAAACTGGGAAGCAGTCGGTCGGGCTGGTGATATAAAAGTAAGTGGAAATCTGAAGACATGAATCCGCCAACTTTTGCACGCACACATTTTCCGAAAAACGAGTAAGTAACCAGAAACGAAAAGCACAGGGCAAAAAGAAAGGGGATGGGTATTTTCAAAAGTGGGAATTGGTTTAAGAAATCCCCATTGATAGTTTTAATAGTAACTATGAAGTGCATTAAACACGTGAACATGTTCTTCAATCAAGGAATAGATACAACGAGCCATGCTTATAGTTTCCAGGAACTGCTTGTATAAGAGAAGCCTCAAAAAGCTACAAGAAAATCAATTTTGGATGTCTAAGTAAAGTTATTGTACTGTCAGCTTTACCGCAAGTATAACAACGAGGAATTTTAATTTTAATGGCCTCTTGTTCATATGATAGCTCCATTGGACTTCGCACAATATATGTTCTTTTATTTCAAATTATTCCAGGAGATTAATTTTACTAAGTTCATCGATCAAGGAAAAGTGCTAAAATGAGCCACATACTACATTTGCGTCACAGAGCTTATATTAAAGGGAAAAGCATGTCCTCTATAGTCTTTAAGATCATAGAAAAACTGTGAAGATCTTGAATGTATTATTAATTTTCCAGAACGAAGCATACAAGCAAGAACCAAGTAAACACTAAACATGCCGCAAGCAAGATCCCACAAGGTTCCATAGAGCAACACACATCGACCTTTGCATCAAACAATTTGATATATATATATAAAACACGTCGTGGCATTGGTTTTCTCTTACATCTTGTATATGTTCCCACGAGAAAATAACCGGGGCCATGGGATATGAACAAAAGTCTGCCAAACAGAAAACAACACAAAACCAATGGAGCTTCGCCACTGCACACTAGCTATAACCAAATCTCAAAATGGGGAACAAGAAAGTTTCTGATTACTATTTTACCATTAAGCAAGATCACTATGGACATTTTCTTATGATAGTGCCATGGTCTATCACTACCGTTTTAACAATGCCAAATTTCCAATGTTATTGGAAATTCTCGATGATTTTGCCCAGATGAGTAAGCTATTTCAACGGTTAAAAGGACGAGCCCGAGTTATTTACAGTTGGATACTTTTTATAGGTTTTGTTGTCATGCTTTCCATTTCTGGACCGAACAATCTTATGCGCGTGCAATATCTATAGTGAGATTTGAAAATCTCAAACTGATGTTTCAATCCATGCTGAGTCCTTTTTTTTTCAATTAGGGCATCGAGAAAATGCAGATACCATACCATAAATGTATAGTTGGAGACAAATTTTTATTTTATTCGGGCACCCAAAAAAAAAATGCAGAAATCCTGTCATAGCTATATAGTTGAAAAACAATTGTCCAACTTAGGCACCCAAAAAACGTGCAGGCTCCTCCATCAAATCCACAACTAGCTACCATTTATTTATTTATTTGCACACCGAAACAAATATGCAAAATTCTTACTGGGAGATGCAAGAAAACATCAAAATAACAACATTGATTACATTTGTAATTAGATTCTCAAGTACTCTAGTCCAACGAACA
>SNQJ01S0145977.1:0-23996 GCA_010110895.2 Picea sitchensis
AATTAGCGCACTAATTTTGGTGGTGGAAAATTTACAATGACTACAATCTTAGCAGGATCCACTAGTAAACCTTGTTTACACACTATATGTCCCAACAATATTCCAAAAGGTGTCCCAACAATTCATTTCTTGATATTCAAAGATATTTGACATTGCCTGCATCTTTCCAACATTAGACTTAACACTTCTACATAGTCCTTTAACAGACTATATACATTCCAGTAATCCATATATACTTCTAAAAACTGATGTATGAATTCCTTAAAAACAACTATGACTACTCTTGAAAATATGTCTAGTGCATTCTTCAGCCCAAATGGCATGATTGTATATTGATATGATACCCATTTTGTAGAAAACATAGTATTATACTTGTCTTCTGGAGCTATTTTGATCTGATGGTAACCTAAGAATCCATCTGTAAATGAATATGCTTCCTGAACTCCCACATTTTCTAAGACCTCATATGTGAAAGGGGTAGGAAAATGATCATGTAAGAAAGCATCATTAAGTTTTCTCAAATCGACACAAATCCTTATCCCCCCTTGTTTCTTTTCTTGAACTACCATAGGTATTATCCATTCAGATTCCTCTACTGGTTCTATGATACAAGCTTCTATTGGAAGCAGGCCAAAGAAGAAAGAAAGGCAATTTTGGGAAAGAAAGCATGCACGAGGAAAGCGACAACTGGAAGGAAGAACAACATGCGCACATACAGGGAAGACATAATGATGTTAGGGTTAGGATTTTGGTAATATATTGTAAATTGCTAAAGAGCCAGAAACATATAAATATGGATACTTAGGTATCATAAGGGGTTCTATTTTACTTAGGTATCATAGGGGTTCAAAATATTATTAAGTTTAGCTTTACCTATGAGTTGTTATGATACATAATATTTTGCTGTATGACCTATTTTGGGTAAGTTGTTGAGCTAGAGAGGACGAAGGAGGGAATATCTTGAGGGTTAGACTACAGGATGAGGATTCTGGTGCGATATAGTCTACCTCATATATATCTTACCCAACTGAGAAGAATTGTAATGCGCGTGACGTTGTAGATGCATAAATACTATAATAAAAGAGCCAAGAGCCAGATCTTTGTGGACGTAGCCCAGGAGGGGGTGAACCACGGTAACATCTGTGTTATGTGATGAATGCATGCATATATTTATTGTCTTCAGTAGTTATTTTTATGTTTAATTAATGAGTCACTATATTTCCTATGTATTCGCAAATGACGGTATATTGTGTTTACAAGTTATAATAGTGGTTCAATATATAGTTCTCATATATCTCACTCAATCCTAGGCTATAAACACATGAGTATTACAACCACCCATTAAATATATCTCAGGTGAGACTGGGTAGTGCACTCTGTGTACTGTGTTGCCTTCTGGTTTACCAAGAGGGCCGATAGTTTTAGAGGCTTTGTTGGAAACCCAAACAAACATGAACCCTAGGTCAATACAAACTCAAACATAAAAGAAGAAGTAGGCCAACAAATGGTTCCATTGTCGTTGGTAGGAACAAGAGAGGATTGAGTAGATGAGATAGGTTGATAAAGAGAAGAGTAAAGAAATGAAGAAAGAAATGAGCTACTAGAAGGGGATGTTGAGACCCTGGAATCCCACAAAAGCAGAGATCGAAAGCTAGTTAAGAACCAAAGAGCTGGAGTTTGCATAGAAAGACAACAAAAATAGTAGAATAACACCCTACAAATATCTTGAGAAATACGTGTTTATTGATCTGCATGAAGTATTTTTTTTTGATTTCCAACACTTATTGTAGGAGTGGATACTAAGGATGAAGGATAATCATGCAATGAACTAGATCCGACAGTTAGAGTGGAATCCAATACAGATTGAGTAGTTACAACAGGTGAAAAACAAATTCACCTGCGCAGTAGATTTTTGGCTTGACAATATTGTGGTAGGCTTTATAACAGAGTTTGCAGTAGATACAACGAAGTTTTACAGTGCAGTGGAGAAAGAGTTTCTATGCGGACCTCGAGGAAGGTACATTAGATCATTGTATACTTCTATTAAGATACTGCTATACAACAAAGGTGTAATGACAATGGATTCAGACAACTAAACTTCCTTGCGTGCATGGGGGAAGGGGGGAAGAACTGACAGAAAGAGGAGGAAAGGATAAGGGAAAGGAGGAGGAACCCTTGGACCCAATCATGATGGACAACGACCAGATCAAGAAGATCATGGTGACAAATGGAAAGACACATAGCGGAGTACACTACCAATACAAGGTGAATACCAAGAAGAGAGTTGTAGCCACGACAGAAGGCTTGGCGAGTGACGAGGAAGAGGTAGAGGATCTTCGGGCTGTGGATCTGATTGATGAAATCCTACGTGCAACGTATGAGAGGAAGAAAAGAGGGCCAAGAATGGGAAGAGAAGGCATCAATCCTATCCATATTAATGTTAGTGTGGAACCCATAAACCCATGTGCGACTATTACACCAAAGAGAACACCACCATTTAGAAAACCGAAGTTCAGAAGAAGTCAGATAGCAAGAAGTACATATACACAAGAAACAACAACTGGAGGATCCAGTTCATGGAGCACTAGTCAAGTATCTACACTGCACAGAGGTTAGTAGTTCAACATTCAGGATGGCAGGACACGACCCTATCATTAGGTTACCAGAATTTAAAGGAGAAGGATCAGAGGACCCAAAAAAACATTTGTTCATCTATGAGAAGATTTGGGAAGCAATACAGATCATAGATGGAGACACTAAATTTTCATAGTTAGAAATTACAGTAAGGGATCACACTCTTGATTGGTATATTAGTTTAGATACAAACAATCCACCGGGGACAACCATAACTATTGCACATACCAAGAAAATTCTAATAAATGAATTCCAAAATCCGAGTTCAGAGGATCAGTACATGAATGAGATGATCGAAATTAGACAGAAACTGGGAGAATCCATATGGGAAATTGACCAGAGATTCAAGCAACTGAAGGGAAATTTAAAATATCTCATGACCAATATGAAACATCAACACCTGTTTGTCAACTCACTGCTCCCACACTTAAAATACCCATTGCGACAACATAAGTTCCAGACACAGGCAAAGGCTCTACAGGCAGCCCTGCAACTAGAAGAAAACCAATATCAGTAGATGAACCCAACTATCGAAGAACTGAAGGAGGATCTGAAGAACTTAACGTTTCAACTAAACCAGAATAATATTAAGGACAAATGAGAAGTTGTTTGGTGCACTACATGCAGGATGGAAGGACACCACAAGAATGAATGTCCAACATTCGTGCAGCATATGGAAACAAGAATGCCAAATCTGTTACCAACAGGAGGAATATGGTGAAAAATCTGCAAGAAACCAGGTCACGATCCATATCACTGCTCAATGATGCAGAAATACCAAAATGTCCCAAAGAGTTCATATTGCAACTTTTGCAAGTCAGTAGGCCACAGCGACAAAGATTGTAGAAGTATGGAGTTGATGCGAGAAAGTATATCAAATGCATATAGAGAGAAGGAAGAAATGATGTCTTGGCAAGCCGCGCCATAGTTTAACCAAGTTCCAACTCCATAAAACACTATGCAATGGCAGTATAATATTGCGCAAAAACCATATAATAATGCACAACTGCAGTACAACACAACACAACCTTAGTACAATACCGCACAGTATAATCATACGCCTCAATATAATGCACTGAGAGGAGATTGATCAGGCTACAGAGGTGGAGGATGAGTGAGAGAAGGTTTTGGATGAGGTAGAGGACCAGTGGTCTGTCACAATTTCCAACAACCAGAACATTATGCAAGAGAATATCCACTTCCACCAATGACTTGTAAGTATTGTCGCACATTAGATCACGACACAAAAGAATGTCCAACACTATTAGTAAAGATCTAGGAAAAGAGGAACTGGAACAACTAGAATGTTTAGTGGATTGCAGTTGAAGCAAGGGATGAAGGGCAGAACATCAATATAGTTACTCATAGAGGAGCTAAAACAGGAAATGACGCAGTCCAACAAGAGTTGGGTGAATAAGAACACCGAACCAAGGAAATAGTTTGATGCGCAGAATGAGAAGGAGATATTTAAGGAATCCAGACAAGAATTTTAGAAGGAATACGTGGCATTGACTTCAACTGCGCAACAAAACAAGGAAGCACTAGAGTATGAGATGCCTCCATTATTGGATCATACCAACGAAATGCAACCCATGGGACAAGTAAGTACAATCAAAGGATTTTTGCAATCATGTGTAAAAGTATTGAATGATCCATCATCTGTCAAAATATTGCAAAACATATTAGAAAAATGTAGTATAGAGACAGAAGGAAAACTAGAACAAAAGACAGTCAATCACCTACATACCAGGAGAAGAACAAGTAGGGAGTTCAGACTGAATGCAAACATCAAAGATTTCAAAATGGGAGATATCATACTAGATCTAGGATCTAAAGTGAATGTATTACCAAAGAATACATGGCAATGCATGGGAGAGCCCACATTATGATATTCACCTGTGAAACTGAAATTAGAAAACCAACATAGAGTTATACCAATTGGTAGACTAAAAGGAGTGACAATAGACCTGTATGGAGCGCGCACTAAAGCAGATTTTGAAGTCATTGAAATAGTGGATGACACAACACCTTACCTAGAGTTTCTTGGTCTAGATTGGGCGTTTGACAACCAGGCCATAATCAACTTGAAGACAAGGAAAATGGCATTTGAGTCAGGGGAATACAGGGTCATCACACCATTAGACCCATCATAAGGGGAAAGGTTCATTGAACCTATGTGCTTAGACTTAGAGGAAATCAACCAGTTGTACAAAACAACTGTGCGTGATGAGGATTACGTAAACCCAACTGTAGATGGGATACTCAATTGGTGGAGCATTACCTCATGTGAAATAGACTCAGACACCAGTATAGAAAATTGACAACAAAGGATACACCAAGTATCCACAAGAAGATGTTCACAAATAGACCACGCAGTAAGATGGGTAGGCACGGAAATAAGAGAACCACCCAGTTTCCACGGAATAAATGATTTGGAAACATTATTGGAACACTATTAAGACAAATTTTTAGAGAATTAGAGATTGTTAACACTTGATATAGCACTCAAGGCCACACCTGCAAGATGGTGGGGCACACACAAAGAGAAAATCACAGATTGGTACCAATGTAAGTGATTGCTGCACATAAGGTTTGGCGCAGAACAAAAAACAACAAGCAACAGAGGTACAATGGATAGGGGGAACCAACAAAAAATTGGAGAAGTGCAGAATGTCATGGAAAATGACACCCCCAGAGGAATGGCCTCATCATTTCATACACACTCTAGAGGTCATACTAGCGAACTGGTATACAGAACAGGAACTACACAAAGGAACTACGACCTGGATGACATTGCAATAGAATTTTACAGTCACTTTCTCATTTGAGCATGATAAACCCATTATAGATGCAACGCTTAAACAGATAAGAGGAGTGATATTCATCAAAGAACCAGAAGTAGAACTTATCACATAAGAACAACAATGAAACAAATAGACAGTCAAAGAACTGTTGTCATGTTACCATGTGCATGAGGAAGCACCAGATGAAGATGATCCACATGATATTCAGATTGAAGAAGCAGAAGGAGAAAGAGAAGTGGAAGGTCCACCCATAGAATCATAAGTTATTTCCACGTCGATCAAGGTAAAGAAAGTCAACATTGGGATAGTTGAGAATCTTAAAATGGCCAACATTGGAGACTACTAGAATGAGCAAACAATGGAAAGTATAACAGAGTTATTGTGCGAGTACAATGACTTGTTTCCTACAACATTTATAGAGATTAAGGGTATAGCCAGAGAGCTAGGGGAGATGAAGATACCATTTAGACCTGAAGCGAGACCGATCAGACGACAACCATACAGACTAAACCCAGTATATAAGCATAAAGTCAAAGCTGAGATCGACAGGATGCTCGAAGATAGAATGATAGAGCTAGTGGAAGAATCCGAATGGATAAGCCCCATGGTAGTTAAATACAAGAAACAAGGAGGAATACAAATATGCATCGACTTGAGGAAGTTGAAAAATGCATGCCTACATGACCCATTCCCTACACCTTTCATGGATGAAGTGTTAGAGAACATAGGAGGACACAAAGCTTACACATTCACTGATGGATTCTCAAGATACCACCAGATTAACATAACACAGGAAGAAAGATAAAATACCACCTTTGTGACCAAATGGGGATCACCAATACACAATCATGCCATTTGGACTGAAGAATGCACCGGAAATATTTTCCAGAGTAGTCATTGTTGCGTTTAAGGAATTCATCCACCAGTTCCTAGAGGTATACTTGGATGATTTGACAATCTATAGTTTGTTGAAAGACCATGTAGAAGTCTTACGACTGATGTTAGAAAGATGTAGACAGTGCCGGATATTGTTAAACATAAAGAAATGCATATTCGAAACACCGTTTGGGATACTATTGGGTCATATCGTATGCAAACAAGGTTTACTGGTAGATCCTACAAAGATTGCAGTAATTGTTAACTTACCACCACCAAAAACAGTCCGTCAACTAAGAGTGACATTGGGACACACATGATACTACAGGAAATTTATCAAAGGGTACATGCATATTAATGCACCAATGGAAAAGTTGTTAAAAAAGGATACACAGTTTCAGTGGAACGACGAGTGTCAACACGGTCTAGATACCCTTAAGGAAAAGATGGTCATCGCGCCAATATTAGTATTTCCATATTGGGAGAAGACATTCGACATGCATGCAGATACATCAAACATAACACTTGGAGCTATCTTGGCACAACCAAAAGTGGGAGACTTGGATCACCCGATAGCATTTGCAAGTAGAAAACTATCAGAATCAGAACAAACCTACAACACCACAGAGAGAGAAGGCCTAACTATGGTCTACAGACTGCAAAAGTTCAGACACTACTTATTGGGAAAAAAATTTAAGATGTTCACACATCACTTAGCCCTGAAATACCTAGTCAACAAGCCAGTGTTGGGGGGGAGAATTTGTCGATGTTTACTGCTATTTCAAGAATTTGACTTTGAAGTAATAGTCAAGCTAGGAAAATTGAATGCATGACCTGACCACCTATCAAGAGTCACAAATGGAGAAGAACCTACGAATTTAGAAGACAAATTCTCTGATGCACAATTATTCTCAGTCTAGATCGTTGATGAATACTTTGCAGATATCATTTAGTACTTGAGAATAGGTACTCCGCCATAAGAATATAACACCGCACAGAAGAAAAACCTGGTAGTTTGGGCTGCAGACTATCAACTGATCGCAGGACACTTATACAAAATGGGCGCAGATAGAATTTTGTGGAGATATGTGTTAGAACATGAAATACTAAGAGTTTTAGAAGAATCTCATGAGGGAATAGCAGGAGGGAATTATGCAGGAAAAGCTACCGCACAAAAGGTATTGCGTACAACACTATGGTGGTCGACCATTCACCGAGACTTGAAGGAGTACTGTCAAAGATGAAATGTCTGTCAAAGGGTAGGTAAACCCAACATAAGGGATGAGATGCCATTACAACCACAAATAACATTGCAGGAATTTGACAAATGGGAAATCAACTTTGTGGGACCGATCAACCCACCAACAAAAATAACAGGAGAAAGGTACATTATCACCACGACAAAATACCTAACAAGATGGGTGAATGACGCACTAGTGAAGGATTGCAGTGCAGAAACAACAACACACTTCTTATTTGAATAAGTAATCACTAGATTTGGATGCCCAAGATTTTTTATGAGAAACCAAGGCATGCACTTCATAAACAACACCATTAGCGCTATGACTGAAGAGTTTGAAGTCCATCATCATAAGAGCACACCATATCACCCACAGAAAAATGGCACAGTGGAAGCATTTAACAAAATCCTGGAGAATGCACTGACAACGATCTGTAACGTCAACAGGGATGAATGGGACCTCAAAGTACCAACAGTATTATGGGCCTACATGACTACGTGCAAAATGTTGACAGGGCATATGCCATTTAAATTGGGCCATGGCCAAGAAGTAGTGGTGCCATTAGAATTTTTGGTACCAAGCTTGTGCATAGCAACAATCACACATATGACAGAACAAGGCATAATATAAGAGATACTAAATCAGTTAATGACCATGGAGGAATATCATATCTTAGCAGGGTTCCACCAACAATTTCATAAAGCAAGGGACAAAGCTTGGCATGATAGACACATCAAGAAGAAAACCTTCAAGGAAGGAGATCTAGAATTGACGTATGACAACAAATCATTTCAGCACCCAGGAAAGCTAAGAATGCACTGGCTAGGACCGCGTGAAGTAAAATCTATCACAGATGGAGGAGATTTATAGTTGAGAAACTTATCAGGTGCAAAAATCAGAGGGATGATAAATGGGAGCCGATTAAAGTTGTACAAGGACAAACGACCACTCACCATGCAGTAGGAAAAAAAAAACTGTATATAAAAAAGAACCAACAGAGGCATAATGTGCTGGAGATAGAAAGGGCATGCATAATTAGGAACACAAACTCGACGAGGAGAAGGAAAATGACTGGGTAAAAAGGGAAACAAGAGGGAAACAAAAAGACGAAAAAAGTAGTATGAAACGACGAAGTTATGCGGAATTAAATGCTAGAAAGGACCAATGGGATGCCACATTAATTGCTCCAACTGGAGATAGCAAGGTAGAGTAATGGAAAGTATGAGATAAAAAAGGTGCATTGAACCCAAAATTAAGGTAGCGTCCTTGAAAAGATTCATGCGATGCCTATACAACACACTGATGAGGGATCAAAGAGTCTATTTGCGAAAAGAGAACAAATAAAGAGTGATAGAGTCTAAGGATCACAGAGTGGAGTTCACAGAGGTCACAGAGACCATTCTAACTCAGAAAACCTTTGACATTCACCACCATGGCACCTCCAAAGCAAGAAAAAGCAAGCCAGAGTGCTAGACAACCTAGAGTTAGAAGGCAAAAAACAACCACCGGAGATTGTTAATGTCGATGAAATCCCATCCCCATACACAACATCAGTGAACTCCACACCTGTAGTGGAAGAAAACCAACAAAAATCACCATAGGGCATGAATATAGATAGATAGATAGAGGTACAAGAGCACCAGAAATAGGACGCAGAAACCTTGAAGAAGGCGCAACCAGAGAACACTGAAACAACTCCGAGAGTCAATGGAACGACGATGATTCAGGAAGAAATAGTTGAGCTAGAAGAGTCTCAAACCACCGTGTCAGAACACCCATTAGAAATAACAATAGAAGATGTCACATGCTGGCCATAATGGTATTTCTAAGCACAAACGAGAGCCACTGGAACTTCGAGCCAACCACCACAGAAGAAAGAAAAGCAACAGGTACCTAGGTCACCTCACAAGAAACCTGTCACAACCCTCATTCTACTGCGTATACCAGATGGGGTACAGGTGGAATCAGGCTTGCTAGGGTAGATTGACAATCTAAAATACTCAGACCACGATGTAGCAGACATAGACAAGTTTCCAGAATTTACAAAGAGAGTATACTTAGAGACTGCGGGCACACATATGGTTGGGGAATCGATTGATCAGCCACTCTAATGGGCAATAGGGTTGGAGAAAACAAGAATTTTAGGTTTGTTGGATCTACCACATTTTGGAAGAGGTCAATACGCAAGCAAGTGCATCAAACCGTTGTTAGTAGTCACACATGGTGGGGACATATGGTTGGTCAAGATCGTCTCAATAGATGTATAACTTATTGCAAACATAATAAGGCTTCCATCTCGGGGCATGGATCCCATGTAGTTTCTTGACAACAAAGCTAAGGAGAAAGAACTAGTGGAAGAGATGAATAAGAAGTATGGTATCGACAGGGGGACACGAGGAATCATTATCAATAGGATCAATGATGTCGCAACACAAATGGGGGAAAATTTTTAGTCTGTAAGTTGCTAAGAAAATTCTGCAGGGAGGAAGTTCTGGTTGGGGTTGTCGCAGTTGCATCTCAGTGTGTTAGGGGAACCACAGTGAGCTGGGCACCCTATCTCTTAAAACTGATCCTAGATGACTGCAAGGATGCGCAGGATCTAGGAACTGAGTTTAACTATTGATGGCTAATCATTTTAATAGCCTTTATGGGATGGAGGGAACCAATATATGTAACTTTCGGTACTAGACCCAAACCGAATCAGGGAGTGAGATATTTACTACTGAAAGCCATGTCAAATGCTAGGCACAAAAGGATGAATGAGTCCATATTTGAAGGATACCTACACGATTTGCAGGAGGCCATCAACAACATGTGGAGAACCACACCACAGGTTGTCGTGTAGTTTTGTGACATCGCCAACTTCAAGGCCACATGACATACGATGTGGATATAGGCATGAAAGGATATTGATAAGTAGTGGCTACAAATGCGCTACTATATCATAGAGGGAGACATCAACATGGTGATCAAAGACTGGGAAGATGAATGGAAGATTCCAGTCCTCACCCAAGACTTGTTGTAAAGGACAACAGAAGAAGAGACAGGGCAGGGGGAAACATAGCCTCAAGAAGTCCCAGTGCCAAAGAAATAGAGGATGGGTCATACAAAGAAAAAGTAGACAAATGAAGGGGAAACTAAGATAGGGACCCAGAAGGGGAAAAAGAACACTACACAATTGGCTCAAGTGCAGTAGAAACAGGCTAAGACAGTGCAGGGGACCACACCAATTCCCAACTCGTAGGAACCAGGTGGGAATAAGATGCTAGCCATGTAGATAGAAGGCACGCGCAAGAAAATGAAGGCACAAAGAACACCTCTAAAATATACGATCATGGAGGATGATGGAGAAATGATAGCCCAAATGGTCCAGAATTGTCTATCTAAGGATTTTGACAATGCTATGTGCCATAGGGATAGGATTCAAGAGGAGCTGAAAGACATACAATAGTTCCTCAAGAAAATTGGGGAAGTACAGACAGCAGGAAGCAGCATGGGAACATGGCCATCAACACCATAGACAAAGGAAATATTAGAAGAAGGAGAGCGAGACATAGTTCATACAATACTGCAACCAAGTGCAAAATTCCACACCACACCTAGTATGCTGTGCATGGACGAGATCATGGGGAAGACACCCATGAAGGACTTAAGCCAAATCCAACTGGTATTTCCATGGATACCATCCAAGGCTCTACACAAATTGTAGGTGAGTGTTACCCATGAGGTATAGTCTTGTGCATGCACATAATTAGTCGAATTCTAGCAGGCAACAGAGAAGCGGGACATGCTGGAAATATTATGTGAGTAGGCTAAGTTTGAGACCCAAGAGGAAAGGGAGCGCAATAATGGATTGGAGAAAAAAGTCACAGGAACATATGAGAAGATCCCAAAGACCATGAAGATGGATGAAACCACAATAGTAGAAAATATTTATTAGATTGCGCAGACAATCGATCAATATCATAAGGAGATCGAGAATCTTCGAGAGAAGCTCACACCCACTACTCCACCAGCAATAAATGAGAAAAGGAATCAGGAGGCAACGACGCAACTGCAGGAGATAGAGTGACAGGTTAGCACAACAATTGACTTGTTTGAGAATGCAACACAACTTTAGACAAATCTAGAGGAGGATCAGAAAGTCCAGAAGTGGGACAAGGAAGAAGAAAGGATAAGCGCAACTATATAGGACCTCAAGAAGAGGCAGCAGACAATGTCCATCAAGGAGCACATAAAAGGGGTGCATGACATGAAGAAAATGCAGGCATAACTCACCATTGTACAAACACAGAAGAAGGAGCGTCAGGCTCAAATGAAACCGTTTCAAGAGTAGGTAGAAGAAGTCATGGCACATGCAGAGGAAGCAAAGACACATATAACATAGACCCAAGCAGAGTGTGTGGAATTGATCAATGATGAAATTGCAATCCAGATAGTGGACACACTCAAGGAGAAGATTGCACAGGCATAGAAACAGGCAATAGAGCTTAAGGAAAAGTTTCAGGTAGTCACCAGGGAGATCAAAGATTTATTTTAGGTGGCTTGGGATGAGCCACATGTCAATTTTGGGGGCATGTTGGAAGTATGCCAAAGTAGAAAGAAAGTCGATTTTGGGAAATAAAGCATGCATGAGTAAAGCAAAAACTAGAAGGAAGAACAACATGCGTGCATGCAGGGAATACCTAATGACGTTAGGGTTAGGGTTTTGGTAATATATTGTAAATGAATGAAGAGCCAGAAACATATAAATATAGATACTTAGGTATCATAAGGGGTTCAATTTTACTTAGGTATCATAGGGGTTCAGAATATTATCGCGTTTAGCTAGTTACCTATGAGTTGTTACTATACATAATATTTTGTTGTATGACCTATTTTGGGTAAGCTGTTGAGCTAGAGAAGATGAAGGAGGGAAGATCTTGAGGGCTAGACCACAGGATGAGGATCCTGGTGTGATCTATTCCACCTCATATAGATATTACCCAATTGAGAAGAATTGTAATGCACGCGACGCTACAGATGTAGAAATACTATAATAAAAGAGCTAAGAGACAGATATTTGTGGACGTAGCCCAGGAGGGGGTGCACCATGGTAACATCTGTGTTATGTAATGAATGCATGCATATATTTATTGTCTTCAGTAGTTATTTTTATGTTTAATGAATGAGTCGCTATATTTCCTATGTATTCACAAATGATAGTATATTGTGTTTACAAGTTATAATAGTGGTTCAATATACAATTCTCATATCTCACACTCAATCCTAGGTTGTAAACACATGAGTATTACAACCACCCATTAAATCTATCTTGGGTGATACTGTGTAGTGCACTCTATGTGTTGCGTTTCCTTATGGCTTACCAAGAGGGCTGATAGTTTTAGAGGCTTTGTTGGAAAACCGAACAGACATGAACCCTGGGTCAATACAAACTCAGAAAAAAAAGAATAAGTAAGCCAACAACTTCCAACATTATGTCAATTTCTATATTAAATTTTTTCTTATATACTGGATTCAGTCTGTAAGGTCTCTACTTGAGAGGTCTTGCCTCAGTTTTGAGAGGTATTTTCATCTCTCCTATCTCTCTTTCTATTCCTTTCATCTCTATAAAGGTAATTGGGAACAGGTCACTATATTCGTGTAGTAACTTTGTTATTCTTTCCATTGTTTGTTCATCCCAATAGTCCCCAATACTTGCCATTTTAGGATTTTCAGTTGTCCCAATGTTTAATTTCTTCACTTTGATTGGTGCAACAAATACTTCTGACTCCATAGATGGACCTTCCACCTCTCTTTCTCCTCCAATTTCTATAATTTGAATGTTGTGCGGGTCATCTTCATCTGGTGCTTCCTCTTCAACACGATATTATGACTTTAGTTGTTTGAATGTCTGTATATTCTGTTGTTCATATTATGTCATGAGTTCAACCTCTGGTTCATCAATAAGTATCACACCTTTTATCTTCTTCAATGTTGAATCAATGTTGGGTTTCTCATGTTTAAATGAGAAGATTACTACAAAGTTTTGTTGTAATGTTGTCCATTTTGTAGTACCTCTGCGCATCTCCTGGTCTACATACAAGTTCTCTGGGATTCCTTCCAATGTATGGATGAAGTGATGAGGCCATTCTTCTGGTGGTTTCATCCTCCATTATGTTATGCACTTCTCTAAATGTTTTTCATGTGTTCCTTTCCCATCATACCTTTGCATTTTATTGTTCCCCTACTCTGCGTCAAATATAATGCACAATAATTGATTACATTGGTATCAGTATTGAATTGTTTCTTTGTGCACACCCCACCATCTTGTAGGTGTGGCATTGAGTGCAATATCTAGGGCTGGGAGCCTATGATTATCTAAAAATTCCTCTTCATTTTTTTTCAGAAATTCCTCTAAATCATTTACCCCATGAAAACTGGGAGGTTCTCTTATCTCTATACCAACCCATCTTACTGCGTAGTATATTCTTGAGCACCTTCTTGTGGAAACTTCATGTAATCTTTGTTTCCAATTCTCCATACCTGTATATAAGTCAGAAGCACATGATGTGATTCTTCTCCAGTTGCGTACCCCATCTATAGTTGGGTTAACATAATCTTCTTCGTGCACAGTGGTTCTGTACAACTGGTTTATTTCCTCCAGATCGAGACAGGTGGGTTCTATAAACCTTTATCCTTATGAAGGATCTAATGGTGCAATGAATATATATATTATCCTGATTCAAACATCATTTTCCTTATCTTCAGGTTGATTATGGCCCAGTTATCAAATACCCAATCCAATCTAGGAAATGTTGGATAAGGTGTTGTGCCATCTACTATCTCTATTACCTCAAAGTTTGCCTTAGTGGGCACTCCATCCAAATATACTGTCACACCTTTAAGCCTTGCAATTGGAAACACTCTGTGTTTATTTTCTAATTTCAACTGGACAGGTGAATATCCTAATGTGGGTTCTCCCATGCACTTCCATGTCTTATTAGGTAAAACATTTACGTCAGAGACTAAATCCAGTATAATATCACCCATATTGAAATCTCCAATGTTAGCATTCAGTCTGAATTCCCTAGTTGTCCTTCTTCTTGTATGGAGGTGATTGATTGTTTTCTACTCTAGTTTCCATTCTACTTATATGTTACATATTTCTAACATATTTTGTAAGATCTTCATAGATGATGGTTCCTTCAATAACTTAACACAAGATTGCAGAAAAGTTTTTATGTTACTTACTTTCTCTACAGGTTGTGCTTCACTGGTGTGGTCCATTGAGGAGGGAATTTTGTACATTGGTAAATTCTGAGTGTGTTGTGCGATTGATGTAAATGCAACATTTTGGTTGAAAAACTCTTGTCTTTTTTCCTTGAATGTTTCATTTTCTTTTCATGCCTCAAACTACTTCTGTGGTTCAATATTCTTGTTCACCCATTGGTTTTGCACTGGATCTTGTCTTACTACGTAGGCTCTTGTCTTAGCTCCTCTGCACCTAACTATATTGATGTTTCTTCGATCATCCTTGGATTCTATAGAAATCCACTGTACATTCTAGTTGTTCTGGTTCCTTTTTTCTTGGATCTTTCCCAAGAGTGTCAGACAATCTTCTATGTCATGGTTTGTTGCACGATAGTACATGCATGTCGCTGGTGGAAGTGTACATTCCCTTGCATAATTTCTTGGCTGTTGGAAGGTGTGGAACACTACTGTACCTTTGCCTCATCCAAATCCTCAAATACCTTGTCCTCCACCTATGCATCCACCTCGATCTCCTCGTGGTGCATTGTACTGAGGTACCTGGTTATACTGCATGAGGTTATATTGCGGTTTCACATTGTTGTATTGCAAATGCAAAGTTTTATACTGTTACTACGGATTTTTATATGGAGGTGGTACCTGGTTGAAATTAGGTGCATATTTCCCTGTCATCATTTCTTCTTGCACCCTATAAGTATCTAAATTTCTTTCTCTCATCAGCTCCATCATCCTATAATCTTTATCATCATGACCCACTGACTTGAAAAAATTGCAATATGAACTCTTGGGTACTGTAAGATTATGCATCATTGGAGAATGATATGGATCATGCCGATGCATTTTACAAATCTCGCACCATTTTCTTCCTGTTGGCAAAGGGTTTGGTACTCTCGTTTCCATGTACTGCGCAAAAGTTGGACATTCATTCTTATGGTGTTCTTCTGTCCTGCATGTGGTACACTAAACACCTTCTCTTTTCTCTTTTCCCTTATTCTGGTTGAGTTGAAATTTTAAGTTCTTCAGATCCTCCTTCAACTCCTCTATTTCTGAATTTGTCTTCTGATACTCATTTTCTTCCACTTGTAAGGCTGCATGCAGAGCCTCTACCTGAGTTTGGAATTTCTGTTGTCTTAATGGGTATTTCAAATGTGGTAAAACCAAGTTCACAAATAAGTGCCTATGTTGCATGTCATTAATTGCATACTTCATCTTACCTTTCAAGCGTTTAAACCTCTTATTGATCTCCCAAATAGACTCACTTGGTTTTTTCCTGATTTCAATCATTTCATTCATATACTTATATTTTGATCTAGGCTTCTGAAATTCATTTATCAATAGTCTTTTTACATCTGCAATAGTCTTTGTTTCTCCTGGTGGATTGTTTACATATAGGCTCATATACTAGTCCATTGCATGGTATCTTAGCGTGATAGATAAATGCGCAAGTTTTGTATCCTCATCTATGATATGATTTGATTCCCATATATTCTCGCAGATGAATAAATGTTTTTCAGGGTCCTCTGATGCCTCTCCTAGAAATTTTGGTAACCTGATTGTGGGATCTTGTCTTTCCATTTTAAACTGTGTTGAACTGCTACCTCCATGTGGTGTAAATATTTGACTAATACTTCCCAAAATGGCTCCTCCAGTTGATGCTCCTTGACTAGATCCTTGTCCTATCGTTCTTTTGCACTAAAATTCAATTGTCTAGATGTTGGTGTTCTTTTTGGTGTACTAGTCACACATGGGGTTATAGGTTCCACATTGGCGTTAATATATATGGATTGGATTTATGCCTTTTGTTCCTGCCCTTGGACCTCTTTTTTTCCTTTCATATGTTGCGTGCAAGATTTCCTCACTCTTCTCCATAGCTCAAAGATCCTCTACCTCTTCCTCATCACTTTCCAAGCCCTCTCTATTGTCCCTTGACCAAGTTTTGAGGAACACTTGGTCATATTTAACCATTTTTGGGACTTCGATAGCCTGTCAAAGATGGAGCACAAGCCGAAGTAGAGATCATGGAAGCTAGACCCCCTTTTTGGGTCCTTTTTGGGTTTTTGGGTATAATGTAACGGGACCGAGATGTTGGCCCATGGGTTTACCCATGTTTAGGCCCCTTTTTGTAATGTATAATTAGAAGTCTAGGCTATGTAAGAAGATACCCCTTTTTGGAGGACACTTGAGAAGTGGCTTAGTGCTAAGAGTTGATCTGTGTGATATACTTGTAGAGATGAGTGCAAGTAGTGTAATTCTTGAGTACACAGATTGTAAGAAGGTTTTATGCTTAGAGCTACTCGGGGAAGGAGGATCTAGTGAGCTGCACAAATATCCTGTCTTGCATGGAGTATGTTTTGAGGCTCTGTGCTTGTAACCGATTGGTCGGAAATAATAGAGAAGAAGAGTTGGTGGACGTAGCCCCAGGGTGGGGGTGAACCACATAAATATGTGTGTCATACTTTGTGCTATTGATATGTTTTCCCTCTCTTGCTAAGTGATATGACATGTTTAGGTAGATTTACTTATGCTTTGTGATTATTAGATGTCTATAGATGATATATTTGATGTGTACGAAGTTGCTAAGTGCTTGGTCTACCAGATCCAGTCTATTGTATGCTGTTAAGTGATGAGTCATCTTAGATCTAAGTATATAATGCAATGATTTGTGTTATCTGTAGAGTGAGATAGGGCTTAATTCTAGGTGAACTATTGATGCTAAGTGCATTGCTAAGTGTGTAATCACAGATCTGTGTCCCAGCTAAGGTTGCAAACACCTGAGTCTTGCAACCATCCCTGCCTCTACTTCAGGTGAGACTTCATCTACTTCGCAACTGTTTCCAAAAGGGCTAGTAGTTAGGGTTTTGTTGGTGCACGGTTGTAGCGTTGAAACCTGGGTATGCCCTTGTGCCAACAAATGGTTTCAAATGGTTTCATTGTTGGGACCTAAAACTGTGATTGTTGGGAACTAAGGAAGAAGAATCTTTGTGCAAAGATTCATCCTGAACTTGTGGAAACTCCATGCGTAGATCTGTCGCTTTGATGCACAATACTCTACTCAACCTACGAAGCTTTGTGCAGAAGAAAAGAAACCAGATCTGAAGAAAATAGGTAATATCTGTAAGATTTTTTCTCTGATAAAGGTAAGAATAGTGAAAGGTTTTAGATCTGGAAGCTTTGTGCTCAATAAGTGGAACTTTTTGTTTTTGAAGCATGAAATTAGGTATGATTGATAGATTTTGTCCTAGCTTGAAAACTAGGTCATTGTTAGATGAAAGAACGTTTGATATGAATAGATATGATAAGAATAATGAAAGATATGTTATACCTATGCATAGAAAGAATGTTTGGATTAACGAGTGGATGTAGGATCCTAGAAAGAAATTTTTGTAGGCTAGCCATTATGATCCTAGAGTGCAGTACAGGAAAGTTGGGGATCATTGAAGAGAAAGAGAGGATTAACTTTTTGTTACAGTTGCAGAAGACCAGGACATCTTGCTAAGGAATGCACTGGGAGAAAACCTAGTTGCCTCTGTTGTAAGGCTATGGACCATGAAGTACTGGATTTCCCTAGAATGATTGCTAGACTTGAAAAGCTAAATATGGATTAAGAAAACCATGAAGGATATCAAGAGACTACTATTATAGAAGAACCCCAGAAAGAATCAGATATTATGTTACTTAAAATGAAAGAAACCCTGAATGAACATAAAGATGCCAGTTTGTCAGAGATCTTCAAAGAAAAGGAGAAAATCGAAGTAAGAATAGGAGACTTCAACATTGACTGTTCTCTGGATGAGGAAACAAAGATGAACATTATGATAGAAAGCACTTGGGAAACCCTAGGAAGGCCTGCTATGGTTCCTTCAATAGGAAAAATAGGGTTGTTTAAATGAAAAATGGTAACCTTATGTGGCAAGATTACCTAGATAAATATGAGTACCCATGGAGCTTCGACAGAGGAAGAATTCAAAGTTATTAAATTTATTGAGGACTGTACCCCATTTCCAGCTTTGTTAGGAAATATCTGGATTGAAAAAGATCAGATCTGAAGAAAAAATGAAAAGGAATCCATAGAACAGAAGAAGCAAGAACTCATGGAATTTATGAATAGAAGGATCTCTTACTTGATGGAAGAACAAGAGAACATATCTAAGATATTGGAAACTAGAGACTTGGACGTCGAAGCTATAAGAGCATTAGAGGAACCAAAGAAGACTGAAATACCTAATCCATATGTTGAAGGAGTATTACCCTCGGATATGAAGAAAGAATATCAGTAGTGTGAAGTGACTATGTTGAGAGAAGATAGGGATCAAAACGGGAAAAGACAGACCGAGTTGAAGACTACCGGGAAGAAGGCTAGAAAATTAAGTAAGAAAAAGGTGAAGATTGAAAAGTTACAAGAGATCCTAGGTGGAACACTGCAGAAGGAAAAATCACAGGAATTGAACCTGTGAACTTCACCAAGATATCAAAACAACGACATATGGCACTTCGCTGTGGCGAAGCAATCTAGCCATTGGACCAATATACCTATTTGAATTTCACCCCGAACGGGTAGAAAATCATTAAAGGATCACCGCCAGATGGTTGGACCTCACCATAACAGACATATCTACGATAATGGAAGATTCATTCCCGTTGCAAGAAGACCGTTGATGAATTTCCTATTTAGCTCATCGCGCTGTGCCCAAATAACACTTTTGCCAACTGAAAATTCGAAGCCCACATAACTAGTGATTGTATACAATGATCATTGTAAGTAGATTGTTCATCCTAGTGTAGTATCTGAGATCATCGTGCCCCGATTATCTTTTCTGAGTGCGTATGTTCGACGATCTCACCGCAGTTGAGAAATCCATCATGGAGGTCCTTATCGAGTTAATGAATTAGAGAGTCATGTAGGAAAGAGGAATCTCCATTGGTGTCCAAGCATCATCGACAAGAGGAGTGCGAGCCTCCCCATTGACTGCTCGAGAAGGAACATCTCGAGCCGGTGCGGAAAAGAGAACTAAGCATAAAGATGACATAGCCAATGCGAAGTTAGTGCCATCCATCCTACCAGCTTACATACCCCCTCTGAGCGGTGTGATTAATAGGGATAGTGTCCCTAGAGACTTTTAATACACCCTAGTCACTGTATATCTACCGAAAGGAGTATGCACCTACCGTGCAGATCAAGACAAGGTTATAGCATTGAAGTTTTGTGACTTCAACCTGGGGGACCGTAGGGTTTACAACATACTCACTCCATATAAGTACTTGACAAGAACTAAGGGAAATAATTTGAAGATCGTCCCTCAGCAATGGACGATGAACCTCGTACAATTGACTTTGCTCAATGTTATGAAAATACCACACTTTGGCAGACACCAGGAGGTGAATGCTTGTGTAAAATTGCTGCTAGCAAGTTAACATGGAGGATACCTATGTTTAAACCATCACATAAATTTTGATCTGACATTGATCAATAGGATCCCCGGGCTTAGCATGCAGGGCCCTAATCCCCAGGATTACTTCCCTGTAAAGACCGTGGTCTGCACTCTTTCATAGAATATCAAAGAAGCTTATGGAAATGTCGAGAAGGGAACGTGAGGCTACAAGGTAGCCTCTATAGAAAGTGGCACAGTGCGCCTGGCATGTCAACTGATCACAGGAAAGCTGGTACATAAGAATCGATCTACACAAGTATCAGGATTCGTAGTTGACCTTGCAGGAAAATGCGCAGAGGGACTACAGATGAACTGGGTGAAGTACCTGGTAAACCAGCTAGATATTGACTGTAGAGAAGCCCAGGATCAGGGGCATGAATTCCATTTTAGCTGGCTTCTAATACTGATCACTTTTGTTGCATGGGAGCTACCGGAAGGCACAGCCTTCCCAGACCTCAACCCCTTTGAGCCATTAGCCACGAAGTTTAGTACATTATGGTACTCGATCGACATGAACAAGCAATGGAAATCGAATGCCATTTTCCACACATATTATAACCAATTGAAAGAAGCCATAGGGGGTGAACCTCGCATAACCCTGAACAATTTAGAAAGGTTCTGATCTCTAATAAAGTTCAGCATGGACCACCACTTTATATACTTAACTCCACACGCCGATGAGCACTAGGAACAATTTCAGTCCTATTATAAGATGACAGAAGAAGACCTAGAAGAGATCACCAAGGAATGGTCAGCGGACCTCCTTGTTGCAACAGATCCAGCGGACATTTCATACATCAATAGCCCATAAGCTGCACAAGACACACCTGGGCCCAGTAGGACAAAGAAGACGAAGAAGCCTGAAGAGGTTTAGGATGTAGATAACAGATTTGTAAGGATGGCTTCCACCACACTAGATCAAGGAGGTAATGGAAAAGATCTAGAGGAAGTCAAACAGAGACCGAAATATGAAGTCAAAGTTATAAAGAAGAGAAAAGGGTCACCTCCGAAGTCTCCCTCCCAGAAGAAATCCAAATAAACCGTAACTAAGATGCAGACCACGCTCACTCTGGATGACTTCAGTTTTGTCCTCACAACTATGCATGAAGCTATATAAGAGATAATAGAAAAGTAGGAAGCGAAGCAGGAGAAGATATATAACAGGATTGAAAGTAGGCTCCAAGAAGTGTAGTAGGCACTCTAGTCTAGCCACACAATCTCTACTGCGCCTCTACTAGAAGGAACAACAGAAGTGGGAGAAGAATCACTTCAACTCCACAAGATTGTTGATACAGTTGAAGTACGCCTTCGAAAGACACAGGAAGAAAAAGTGCAGGTTACTCAGGCCTTAAAGAAAGTACAAGAGGAACTCATAGAACAACGTTGAGCTACACAACAAGAGAAGGATTCTCTCCAAGCAAAATTTGAAGAAGATAGAGAGAAGATCCAAAAGGAGAAAGAGTAATTGTTCTCGAAGAAGATCAAGATGGAAGAAGCAGTTAACTAAGCATTCTGCTCCATCACTGGCTTAGAAAAAAAGAGAGAAGAACCCTTCGAACATCAAGTGATGAAGCTTGCTGAAGTTATTTTGCAGCTTCAGCAAAGGGTCATGGAATTAACGCTTCAAACTATACCAAGTATCCTGCAGAATGAAATTGAATTCTCAGAGCGCAGTTGAGAGGATTAAAACACTTGTTGCAGAATGAAAACAGTTAAGTAGCAGAAGCACGTAGATATATGAACAACTATCCAAAGACCCAGAGATGAAGAAATTAGAGTCCCAACTCCAGAAAGCAAAGAAGCACGTAGATACAGTACAAGCACAACTAAAGCTCTTGTCACCCATCGAGAGGATGAAGAGATCCCAAGAACAATGCACCACCCAACAAATCGTTCTTACCACATAGAACAAAGTGATGAAAGTCACCAAGAAACTCCAGCTGAGACAGGAGCCGACCTATCTACTGTTTGAAGAAATTGAAGGCCAAGGAACAGTACTAGAACAAGTAGTTGTTATAGTCGAGCAACAACTGGAAGGACCTATCAGCAAAGTAGTTATTCAAAAATTCACTGAGCAAGAAGCAATAGCACAGAGACAAGTCAAAGCATCTCAAGCCAAGCTTGAGACCTTTGAGGCAAAGTTACCCAGACCTGAGTGACTCGGGATGAGTCACAGGTGAGTGTTGGGGGCTTGTTGGCCCTTGAACAAGTTTTGAGGAACACTTGGTCATATTTGATCATTTTTGGGACTTTGACAACCTATCAAAGATGGAGCGCAAGGCGAAGCAAAGATCATGGAAGCTAGACCCCCTTTTTGGGGATAATGTAACAGGACCGGGATGTCGGCCCATGGGTTTACCCATGTTTAGGCCCCTTTTTGTAATTTATAAGTAGAAGTCTAGGCTATGTAAGAAGAGACCCCTTTTTGGAGGACACTTGAGAAGTGGCTTAGTGCTAAGAGCTGATCTGTGTGATATAATTGCAGAGTTGAGTGCAAGTAGTGTAAGTGTTGAGTGCACAGATTGTAAGAAGGTTTTATGCTTAGAGCTACTCGGGGAAGGATGATCTAGCGAACTGCGCAGATCTCCTGTCCTGCGTGAAGTATGTTTTGAGGCTCTGTGCTTGTAACCAATTGGCTGGAAATAATAGAGAAGAAGAGTTGGTGGATGTAGCCCTAGGGTGGGGGTGAACCACGTAAATCTATGTGTCATACTTTGTGCTGTTAATATGTTTTCCCTCTCTTGCTAAGTGCTATGACATGTTTACATAGATTTGCTTATGCTTTGTGCTTATTAGATGTGTATAGATGATATATTTGATGTGTACGAAGTTGCTAAGTGCTTGGTCTACCAGATTTGGATTGTTGTATGTTGTTAAGTGTTGAATCATCTTAGATCTAAGTATATACTGCAATGCTTTGTGTTATCTGCGGAGTGAGATAAGGGTTAATTCTAGGTGAACTATTGATGCTAAGTGCTTTGTTAAGTGTGTAATCATAGATCTGTGTCCCAGCTAAGGTTAAAGACACCTGAGTCCTGCAACCACCCCTACCTCTACCTCAGGTGTGACTTCATCTGCTTCGTAGGTGTTTTCGAAAGGGCCGGTAGTTAGGGTTTTGTTGGTGTGTTGTTGTAGCATTGAACCCAGGGTCTTCCCCTGTGCCAACACTATCTATCAACTATGGCTCTTTTCTTATTATTCATTTTATATTGGTAGGATGCTCCCATGTGCATCTTTCTAGTTGTTACCATTATGTACTTTATCTGGTCTTCTTCCATCATGATTGGGTCCATGGCCTCCTTCTTATTTTCCTTATCCATCTCTTCCTCCATTTCTCAAACTCGTGTCAGTGCTTCCCCCCTCCTCCCATGCATGCAGGAAAGTTTAGCCGTCTGATTCCATGGTCATCACACTGTTGTTATACAATAAAATATTGATTGAAGTATACATCGATCTGATATACCTAAATCTGGCTCCTTTTAGAAAATCCTTCTCTGTAGCATTGTAAGACTTCACGGTATCTACTGCAAATTTGATGATAAACCCTGCAACAATATTGTCTAACCAGAAACCTACAGTGCACATAATGCTTTTGTTAACTTGTTGTAACTGCGTGGTATCTAAAGTGTTAGAAAAACATGACCGTAGAGCAATAAAATAAAACAAATGCGGAAATAAAACACAGAAGATACACAATACAAGAGAGACACAGATTTACGTGGTTCACCTAGTGTGGGCTACGTCCACCAGAGAAATTGCCA
>SNQJ01S0145977.1:24006-40666 GCA_010110895.2 Picea sitchensis
ATACTTAAATTAATCATAATCAAGAATAACTAATTAATAACAAATAATTAGTTAAGGTTATTTTAATAAATAAATATAGTTTAGCTAATCTTTTAGGATTAAATTATTAAATTAATTATAATTTATAATCAAGGGTCGTTACAGGAGTTCACTCCGGACTCCGCAGTGATTACCGACATTTCCACAGGCTCACAACTTGCACATGAAATTGCAGATCACGGTTCTCGTTTGTATTTATTCTCCCACTTTGTTCCTAAATATATTAGCACTATATTTCTGTCACAATCTAATGATATCAGTAGGTTATGGCATGAAATATTTGGCCATCTAAACTATAAGTACTTGCATCAACTCAACAAGGAAAACATGGTAGAAGGATTGCCAGCTATTAAATTCACAAGCGATGTATGTCAAGGATGCATTCTTGGCAAGCATCAAGAGCAAAATTTTGACAAACGGAAGGCACAGAGAGCTTCTTCACCTCTTGGGCTGATTCAAAGTGACATTACGGGTCCATTCTCGCAGCCTTCAATTAGTAAGTCTCGATATGTACTCATCTTCATAGATGATTTCTCTTTCTTTACTTGGGTATTTTTTTTGAAATTAAAGTCAGAAGTATTTGAATGCCTTATAGAATTTAAAGCACTTGCTGAGAATGAGTCTGGGTGTAAGATTAAGATATTCCATACTGATAATGGGGGGGATTATGTCAACAAAAATGTGCAGAAACTTTGTATTGATGTAGGTATACAACTACAACACACAGTGCCATATACACCACAACAGAACGGTGTTGCGGAGAGGAAAAACCGGTCCTTAAAAGAGATGGCCAATTGTATGCTCCAGTCGAAATCATTAGCTCCCAAGCTATGGGATGAAGCTATTAATTATGAATCATACATTCATAACTTATTTCCTCGCAAATCACTCAAAAGCACCACTCCTTTTGAATGTTGGACCGATAAGAAACCAAAAGTGTCTCACTTTCGTATTTTTGGTTCACGAGCATGGGCTCACATTTCGACAGATAAGAGGAAGGATTTAGAGCCTCAAAGTGTTGAATGAATATTTGTTGGATATCCTGAAGGTGTCAAAGGATATATATTATTGGACTCTCACATTGAAAAGTTCATTCTAGCTCGAAGTGTGAAGTTTGAAGAAGAATCACTGCATAATTTTTCAGAAGACCCTGTCGAGGAACCACTTGTTGTCACTGATGAGGAGGATTCAGAAACTTCTTCAAGCACTTCAGAACAGCCATCAGAGAAGCCTTTAAGGTCTGATATAGATGATTAGGATCAGGTCATGGCTTCTCCAACTCAGTTTCCAACTTGGGCAGAGAAAACCCTGCAAGATGCGGGTGAACTAATCGGTGATCCTGCGGATACAAGAAGGACTAGATCACAGTTTTTTGGGGCTCCTCAAGCCATGGCTTCCACAGAACCTTTACTTCCCATACATTTTTATATGTCACTTGGTTCATATCTAGAGTCACACTTTGAGGTTGCAGACATCTTCACCAAGTCCTTCACTGAAAATAAATTTTCAAAACTGAGAGCTATGCTTGGAGTGGGGGAGACAACTGAGTAGGTCACTTTTGGTCACTTAGCATTTTCTTTCCTCTTTTTTTTGGGGGGGGGGTTTCCCATGAGGTTTTACCTCTTTCCTCTTTTCATGAGGAATTATTTCATTTAATGAGTACCTAAAATGGCCAAGTTGTCGGGACTCAAATTTTTTGTCATTACAGTTAGGCTTAAGGGGGCGTGTTGGAGCATATCCCTAACTTACATTAGTTTATACCTAACATAGACTCCTATATCTTGGTTAATAGATTAATTTACACTTTATTTCACCTAATTTGGACACATAGAGAATAAGGGCGCCTCATCCCTAGATTTTAGGGAAAACTGCTAATTTTAGATCAAGACTCAACTCCCGGTTCTTGATTTTCTTGATTTTTCTTGATTTTCTCAATTTATTCTTGATTTTCTTGATTTATTCCAACTCCCCCATGAAAAAAATCATATATTATTAGGGAATGTTCACCTCCTCTTTGAGTGAGAGATTTATTCCTTAATTAATGATTTTTTCCGTTACTATTATTAGTAATTGCTATTTTGGGTCAGTTAAGTGAGTTGGAACTACTTCTCTTGTCAGTTAAGTGAGCTTAAGTGAGATAATACGCATAAATGAACTCTTGTGGACATTAATGAGTGTGTGACATGTATCTTTAGTGGTCTATGTCGAACTATGTGGTCTCCCTTAGCTTATGACACCTATTTTAGTTATTTCTAGCCTTTTTTGACTAGAATTTCTATGTTGGAAATTCTATATATTCACCTCCTCTCTTCTTTTTGAGGATGGTTGCTCATGTATATTCATTTTTTATTAATATAATTCTCTGATTTATGGAGAAAAAACTTTCTCTCATCTCTTGAATACCAACAAATTGTTTGTGTTCAATTTAACTAGAATTCTAGATCTATCGGGGTTTCTGCAGGAATTCTACATTGACAAACAACACATTTATGGAAATATTCCTTGGAATATTTATGGACTATTGGCCACCATAATCATGCGTGCAATACCTTCTGCGTGGTATATTTTCCTACATAGTGTCCTCCAACTATACCTTCATGAGATTCTTCCAAAATTCTAGGTCTTTCATGCTCTAATACACACCTTCTCAAAATGTTGTTTGTGCCCATATTTTATAAGTGTCCTGCATTAAGTTGATAATCTACAACTCTAAATACCATATTTTTATTATGTGCAGTGCTAAACTCTTGTGGTGTAATACCTATACTTAAGTATTCAATAATATCAACAAAGTATTCATCAACTACTTGTATTGAAAATAGTTGCGCATCAGGGAAGTTATCTTCCAAGTTGGTAGGTTCTTCTCCATTAGTTACCCTTGACATGTGATCAGGTCCTGCATTCATCTTCCCTAGTTTGAATATCACTTAAAAATCAAATTCTTGAAATAACAATAGCCATCTACAGATCCTCCCCCCCAACACTCGCTTGTTGACTAGATATTTGAGGGCACAATGGTATGTGGACATATTAAAATGTTTACCCAGTAAGTAGTTCCTGAACTTCTGAAGTTCATATATCATGGCTAAGCCTTCTCTTTCTATGGTGTTGCAGTTCTTCTCTAATTCTGACAATTTTTTTCTTGCAAAGGTTATAGGATGGTCTAAATCCCATGCTCATGGCTGCACCAGAATTGCTCCAAGTGCTATGGATAATGCATCTACATGCACATGAAATGCCATTTCCCAATCTAAGAATACTAGGATAGGTGTTGTGACCATTTTTTCTTTTAAGGTGTCCAATCCTTGTTGACAATCCTCATTCCATTGAAATCTGATATCCTTCTTTAGCATTTTTCCATTGGTGTAGTAATATACGCATACCCTTTTATAAATTTCCTATAATATCTTGTATGTTCCAGTGTTGCTCTCAATTAGCGCACTAATTTTGGTGGTGGAAAATTTACAATGACTACAATCTTAGCAGGATCCACTAGTAAACCTTGTTTACACACTATATGTCCCAACAATATTCCAAAAGGTGTCCCAACAATTCATTTCTTGATATTCAAAGATATTTGACATTGCCTGCATCTTTCCAACATTAGACTTAACACTTCTACATAGTCCTTTAACAGACTATATACATTCCAGTAATCCATATATACTTCTAAAAACTGATGTATGAATTCCTTAAAAACAACTATGACTACTCTTGAAAATATGTCTAGTGCATTCTTCAGCCCAAATGGCATGATTGTATATTGATATGATACCCATTTTGTAGAAAACATAGTATTATACTTGTCTTCTGGAGCTATTTTGATCTGATGGTAACCTAAGAATCCATCTGTAAATGAATATGCTTCCTGAACTCCCACATTTTCTAAGACCTCATATGTGAAAGGGGTAGGAAAATGATCATGTAAGAAAGCATCATTAAGTTTTCTCAAATCGACACAAATCCTTATCCCCCCTTGTTTCTTTTCTTGAACTACCATAGGTATTATCCATTCAGATTCCTCTACTGGTTCTATGATACAAGCTTCTATTGGAAGCAGGCCAAAGAAGAAAGAAAGGCAATTTTGGGAAAGAAAGCATGCACGAGGAAAGCGACAACTGGAAGGAAGAACAACATGCGCACATACAGGGAAGACATAATGATGTTAGGGTTAGGATTTTGGTAATATATTGTAAATTGCTAAAGAGCCAGAAACATATAAATATGGATACTTAGGTATCATAAGGGGTTCTATTTTACTTAGGTATCATAGGGGTTCAAAATATTATTAAGTTTAGCTTTACCTATGAGTTGTTATGATACATAATATTTTGCTGTATGACCTATTTTGGGTAAGTTGTTGAGCTAGAGAGGACGAAGGAGGGAATATCTTGAGGGTTAGACTACAGGATGAGGATTCTGGTGCGATATAGTCTACCTCATATATATCTTACCCAACTGAGAAGAATTGTAATGCGCGTGACGTTGTAGATGCATAAATACTATAATAAAAGAGCCAAGAGCCAGATCTTTGTGGACGTAGCCCAGGAGGGGGTGAACCACGGTAACATCTGTGTTATGTGATGAATGCATGCATATATTTATTGTCTTCAGTAGTTATTTTTATGTTTAATTAATGAGTCACTATATTTCCTATGTATTCGCAAATGACGGTATATTGTGTTTACAAGTTATAATAGTGGTTCAATATATAGTTCTCATATATCTCACTCAATCCTAGGCTATAAACACATGAGTATTACAACCACCCATTAAATATATCTCAGGTGAGACTGGGTAGTGCACTCTGTGTACTGTGTTGCCTTCTGGTTTACCAAGAGGGCCGATAGTTTTAGAGGCTTTGTTGGAAACCCAAACAAACATGAACCCTAGGTCAATACAAACTCAAACATAAAAGAAGAAGTAGGCCAACAAATGGTTCCATTGTCGTTGGTAGGAACAAGAGAGGATTGAGTAGATGAGATAGGTTGATAAAGAGAAGAGTAAAGAAATGAAGAAAGAAATGAGCTACTAGAAGGGGATGTTGAGACCCTGGAATCCCACAAAAGCAGAGATCGAAAGCTAGTTAAGAACCAAAGAGCTGGAGTTTGCATAGAAAGACAACAAAAATAGTAGAATAACACCCTACAAATATCTTGAGAAATACGTGTTTATTGATCTGCATGAAGTATTTTTTTTTGATTTCCAACACTTATTGTAGGAGTGGATACTAAGGATGAAGGATAATCATGCAATGAACTAGATCCGACAGTTAGAGTGGAATCCAATACAGATTGAGTAGTTACAACAGGTGAAAAACAAATTCACCTGCGCAGTAGATTTTTGGCTTGACAATATTGTGGTAGGCTTTATAACAGAGTTTGCAGTAGATACAACGAAGTTTTACAGTGCAGTGGAGAAAGAGTTTCTATGCGGACCTCGAGGAAGGTACATTAGATCATTGTATACTTCTATTAAGATACTGCTATACAACAAAGGTGTAATGACAATGGATTCAGACAACTAAACTTCCTTGCGTGCATGGGGGAAGGGGGGAAGAACTGACAGAAAGAGGAGGAAAGGATAAGGGAAAGGAGGAGGAACCCTTGGACCCAATCATGATGGACAACGACCAGATCAAGAAGATCATGGTGACAAATGGAAAGACACATAGCGGAGTACACTACCAATACAAGGTGAATACCAAGAAGAGAGTTGTAGCCACGACAGAAGGCTTGGCGAGTGACGAGGAAGAGGTAGAGGATCTTCGGGCTGTGGATCTGATTGATGAAATCCTACGTGCAACGTATGAGAGGAAGAAAAGAGGGCCAAGAATGGGAAGAGAAGGCATCAATCCTATCCATATTAATGTTAGTGTGGAACCCATAAACCCATGTGCGACTATTACACCAAAGAGAACACCACCATTTAGAAAACCGAAGTTCAGAAGAAGTCAGATAGCAAGAAGTACATATACACAAGAAACAACAACTGGAGGATCCAGTTCATGGAGCACTAGTCAAGTATCTACACTGCACAGAGGTTAGTAGTTCAACATTCAGGATGGCAGGACACGACCCTATCATTAGGTTACCAGAATTTAAAGGAGAAGGATCAGAGGACCCAAAAAAACATTTGTTCATCTATGAGAAGATTTGGGAAGCAATACAGATCATAGATGGAGACACTAAATTTTCATAGTTAGAAATTACAGTAAGGGATCACACTCTTGATTGGTATATTAGTTTAGATACAAACAATCCACCGGGGACAACCATAACTATTGCACATACCAAGAAAATTCTAATAAATGAATTCCAAAATCCGAGTTCAGAGGATCAGTACATGAATGAGATGATCGAAATTAGACAGAAACTGGGAGAATCCATATGGGAAATTGACCAGAGATTCAAGCAACTGAAGGGAAATTTAAAATATCTCATGACCAATATGAAACATCAACACCTGTTTGTCAACTCACTGCTCCCACACTTAAAATACCCATTGCGACAACATAAGTTCCAGACACAGGCAAAGGCTCTACAGGCAGCCCTGCAACTAGAAGAAAACCAATATCAGTAGATGAACCCAACTATCGAAGAACTGAAGGAGGATCTGAAGAACTTAACGTTTCAACTAAACCAGAATAATATTAAGGACAAATGAGAAGTTGTTTGGTGCACTACATGCAGGATGGAAGGACACCACAAGAATGAATGTCCAACATTCGTGCAGCATATGGAAACAAGAATGCCAAATCTGTTACCAACAGGAGGAATATGGTGAAAAATCTGCAAGAAACCAGGTCACGATCCATATCACTGCTCAATGATGCAGAAATACCAAAATGTCCCAAAGAGTTCATATTGCAACTTTTGCAAGTCAGTAGGCCACAGCGACAAAGATTGTAGAAGTATGGAGTTGATGCGAGAAAGTATATCAAATGCATATAGAGAGAAGGAAGAAATGATGTCTTGGCAAGCCGCGCCATAGTTTAACCAAGTTCCAACTCCATAAAACACTATGCAATGGCAGTATAATATTGCGCAAAAACCATATAATAATGCACAACTGCAGTACAACACAACACAACCTTAGTACAATACCGCACAGTATAATCATACGCCTCAATATAATGCACTGAGAGGAGATTGATCAGGCTACAGAGGTGGAGGATGAGTGAGAGAAGGTTTTGGATGAGGTAGAGGACCAGTGGTCTGTCACAATTTCCAACAACCAGAACATTATGCAAGAGAATATCCACTTCCACCAATGACTTGTAAGTATTGTCGCACATTAGATCACGACACAAAAGAATGTCCAACACTATTAGTAAAGATCTAGGAAAAGAGGAACTGGAACAACTAGAATGTTTAGTGGATTGCAGTTGAAGCAAGGGATGAAGGGCAGAACATCAATATAGTTACTCATAGAGGAGCTAAAACAGGAAATGACGCAGTCCAACAAGAGTTGGGTGAATAAGAACACCGAACCAAGGAAATAGTTTGATGCGCAGAATGAGAAGGAGATATTTAAGGAATCCAGACAAGAATTTTAGAAGGAATACGTGGCATTGACTTCAACTGCGCAACAAAACAAGGAAGCACTAGAGTATGAGATGCCTCCATTATTGGATCATACCAACGAAATGCAACCCATGGGACAAGTAAGTACAATCAAAGGATTTTTGCAATCATGTGTAAAAGTATTGAATGATCCATCATCTGTCAAAATATTGCAAAACATATTAGAAAAATGTAGTATAGAGACAGAAGGAAAACTAGAACAAAAGACAGTCAATCACCTACATACCAGGAGAAGAACAAGTAGGGAGTTCAGACTGAATGCAAACATCAAAGATTTCAAAATGGGAGATATCATACTAGATCTAGGATCTAAAGTGAATGTATTACCAAAGAATACATGGCAATGCATGGGAGAGCCCACATTATGATATTCACCTGTGAAACTGAAATTAGAAAACCAACATAGAGTTATACCAATTGGTAGACTAAAAGGAGTGACAATAGACCTGTATGGAGCGCGCACTAAAGCAGATTTTGAAGTCATTGAAATAGTGGATGACACAACACCTTACCTAGAGTTTCTTGGTCTAGATTGGGCGTTTGACAACCAGGCCATAATCAACTTGAAGACAAGGAAAATGGCATTTGAGTCAGGGGAATACAGGGTCATCACACCATTAGACCCATCATAAGGGGAAAGGTTCATTGAACCTATGTGCTTAGACTTAGAGGAAATCAACCAGTTGTACAAAACAACTGTGCGTGATGAGGATTACGTAAACCCAACTGTAGATGGGATACTCAATTGGTGGAGCATTACCTCATGTGAAATAGACTCAGACACCAGTATAGAAAATTGACAACAAAGGATACACCAAGTATCCACAAGAAGATGTTCACAAATAGACCACGCAGTAAGATGGGTAGGCACGGAAATAAGAGAACCACCCAGTTTCCACGGAATAAATGATTTGGAAACATTATTGGAACACTATTAAGACAAATTTTTAGAGAATTAGAGATTGTTAACACTTGATATAGCACTCAAGGCCACACCTGCAAGATGGTGGGGCACACACAAAGAGAAAATCACAGATTGGTACCAATGTAAGTGATTGCTGCACATAAGGTTTGGCGCAGAACAAAAAACAACAAGCAACAGAGGTACAATGGATAGGGGGAACCAACAAAAAATTGGAGAAGTGCAGAATGTCATGGAAAATGACACCCCCAGAGGAATGGCCTCATCATTTCATACACACTCTAGAGGTCATACTAGCGAACTGGTATACAGAACAGGAACTACACAAAGGAACTACGACCTGGATGACATTGCAATAGAATTTTACAGTCACTTTCTCATTTGAGCATGATAAACCCATTATAGATGCAACGCTTAAACAGATAAGAGGAGTGATATTCATCAAAGAACCAGAAGTAGAACTTATCACATAAGAACAACAATGAAACAAATAGACAGTCAAAGAACTGTTGTCATGTTACCATGTGCATGAGGAAGCACCAGATGAAGATGATCCACATGATATTCAGATTGAAGAAGCAGAAGGAGAAAGAGAAGTGGAAGGTCCACCCATAGAATCATAAGTTATTTCCACGTCGATCAAGGTAAAGAAAGTCAACATTGGGATAGTTGAGAATCTTAAAATGGCCAACATTGGAGACTACTAGAATGAGCAAACAATGGAAAGTATAACAGAGTTATTGTGCGAGTACAATGACTTGTTTCCTACAACATTTATAGAGATTAAGGGTATAGCCAGAGAGCTAGGGGAGATGAAGATACCATTTAGACCTGAAGCGAGACCGATCAGACGACAACCATACAGACTAAACCCAGTATATAAGCATAAAGTCAAAGCTGAGATCGACAGGATGCTCGAAGATAGAATGATAGAGCTAGTGGAAGAATCCGAATGGATAAGCCCCATGGTAGTTAAATACAAGAAACAAGGAGGAATACAAATATGCATCGACTTGAGGAAGTTGAAAAATGCATGCCTACATGACCCATTCCCTACACCTTTCATGGATGAAGTGTTAGAGAACATAGGAGGACACAAAGCTTACACATTCACTGATGGATTCTCAAGATACCACCAGATTAACATAACACAGGAAGAAAGATAAAATACCACCTTTGTGACCAAATGGGGATCACCAATACACAATCATGCCATTTGGACTGAAGAATGCACCGGAAATATTTTCCAGAGTAGTCATTGTTGCGTTTAAGGAATTCATCCACCAGTTCCTAGAGGTATACTTGGATGATTTGACAATCTATAGTTTGTTGAAAGACCATGTAGAAGTCTTACGACTGATGTTAGAAAGATGTAGACAGTGCCGGATATTGTTAAACATAAAGAAATGCATATTCGAAACACCGTTTGGGATACTATTGGGTCATATCGTATGCAAACAAGGTTTACTGGTAGATCCTACAAAGATTGCAGTAATTGTTAACTTACCACCACCAAAAACAGTCCGTCAACTAAGAGTGACATTGGGACACACATGATACTACAGGAAATTTATCAAAGGGTACATGCATATTAATGCACCAATGGAAAAGTTGTTAAAAAAGGATACACAGTTTCAGTGGAACGACGAGTGTCAACACGGTCTAGATACCCTTAAGGAAAAGATGGTCATCGCGCCAATATTAGTATTTCCATATTGGGAGAAGACATTCGACATGCATGCAGATACATCAAACATAACACTTGGAGCTATCTTGGCACAACCAAAAGTGGGAGACTTGGATCACCCGATAGCATTTGCAAGTAGAAAACTATCAGAATCAGAACAAACCTACAACACCACAGAGAGAGAAGGCCTAACTATGGTCTACAGACTGCAAAAGTTCAGACACTACTTATTGGGAAAAAAATTTAAGATGTTCACACATCACTTAGCCCTGAAATACCTAGTCAACAAGCCAGTGTTGGGGGGGAGAATTTGTCGATGTTTACTGCTATTTCAAGAATTTGACTTTGAAGTAATAGTCAAGCTAGGAAAATTGAATGCATGACCTGACCACCTATCAAGAGTCACAAATGGAGAAGAACCTACGAATTTAGAAGACAAATTCTCTGATGCACAATTATTCTCAGTCTAGATCGTTGATGAATACTTTGCAGATATCATTTAGTACTTGAGAATAGGTACTCCGCCATAAGAATATAACACCGCACAGAAGAAAAACCTGGTAGTTTGGGCTGCAGACTATCAACTGATCGCAGGACACTTATACAAAATGGGCGCAGATAGAATTTTGTGGAGATATGTGTTAGAACATGAAATACTAAGAGTTTTAGAAGAATCTCATGAGGGAATAGCAGGAGGGAATTATGCAGGAAAAGCTACCGCACAAAAGGTATTGCGTACAACACTATGGTGGTCGACCATTCACCGAGACTTGAAGGAGTACTGTCAAAGATGAAATGTCTGTCAAAGGGTAGGTAAACCCAACATAAGGGATGAGATGCCATTACAACCACAAATAACATTGCAGGAATTTGACAAATGGGAAATCAACTTTGTGGGACCGATCAACCCACCAACAAAAATAACAGGAGAAAGGTACATTATCACCACGACAAAATACCTAACAAGATGGGTGAATGACGCACTAGTGAAGGATTGCAGTGCAGAAACAACAACACACTTCTTATTTGAATAAGTAATCACTAGATTTGGATGCCCAAGATTTTTTATGAGAAACCAAGGCATGCACTTCATAAACAACACCATTAGCGCTATGACTGAAGAGTTTGAAGTCCATCATCATAAGAGCACACCATATCACCCACAGAAAAATGGCACAGTGGAAGCATTTAACAAAATCCTGGAGAATGCACTGACAACGATCTGTAACGTCAACAGGGATGAATGGGACCTCAAAGTACCAACAGTATTATGGGCCTACATGACTACGTGCAAAATGTTGACAGGGCATATGCCATTTAAATTGGGCCATGGCCAAGAAGTAGTGGTGCCATTAGAATTTTTGGTACCAAGCTTGTGCATAGCAACAATCACACATATGACAGAACAAGGCATAATATAAGAGATACTAAATCAGTTAATGACCATGGAGGAATATCATATCTTAGCAGGGTTCCACCAACAATTTCATAAAGCAAGGGACAAAGCTTGGCATGATAGACACATCAAGAAGAAAACCTTCAAGGAAGGAGATCTAGAATTGACGTATGACAACAAATCATTTCAGCACCCAGGAAAGCTAAGAATGCACTGGCTAGGACCGCGTGAAGTAAAATCTATCACAGATGGAGGAGATTTATAGTTGAGAAACTTATCAGGTGCAAAAATCAGAGGGATGATAAATGGGAGCCGATTAAAGTTGTACAAGGACAAACGACCACTCACCATGCAGTAGGAAAAAAAAAACTGTATATAAAAAAGAACCAACAGAGGCATAATGTGCTGGAGATAGAAAGGGCATGCATAATTAGGAACACAAACTCGACGAGGAGAAGGAAAATGACTGGGTAAAAAGGGAAACAAGAGGGAAACAAAAAGACGAAAAAAGTAGTATGAAACGACGAAGTTATGCGGAATTAAATGCTAGAAAGGACCAATGGGATGCCACATTAATTGCTCCAACTGGAGATAGCAAGGTAGAGTAATGGAAAGTATGAGATAAAAAAGGTGCATTGAACCCAAAATTAAGGTAGCGTCCTTGAAAAGATTCATGCGATGCCTATACAACACACTGATGAGGGATCAAAGAGTCTATTTGCGAAAAGAGAACAAATAAAGAGTGATAGAGTCTAAGGATCACAGAGTGGAGTTCACAGAGGTCACAGAGACCATTCTAACTCAGAAAACCTTTGACATTCACCACCATGGCACCTCCAAAGCAAGAAAAAGCAAGCCAGAGTGCTAGACAACCTAGAGTTAGAAGGCAAAAAACAACCACCGGAGATTGTTAATGTCGATGAAATCCCATCCCCATACACAACATCAGTGAACTCCACACCTGTAGTGGAAGAAAACCAACAAAAATCACCATAGGGCATGAATATAGATAGATAGATAGAGGTACAAGAGCACCAGAAATAGGACGCAGAAACCTTGAAGAAGGCGCAACCAGAGAACACTGAAACAACTCCGAGAGTCAATGGAACGACGATGATTCAGGAAGAAATAGTTGAGCTAGAAGAGTCTCAAACCACCGTGTCAGAACACCCATTAGAAATAACAATAGAAGATGTCACATGCTGGCCATAATGGTATTTCTAAGCACAAACGAGAGCCACTGGAACTTCGAGCCAACCACCACAGAAGAAAGAAAAGCAACAGGTACCTAGGTCACCTCACAAGAAACCTGTCACAACCCTCATTCTACTGCGTATACCAGATGGGGTACAGGTGGAATCAGGCTTGCTAGGGTAGATTGACAATCTAAAATACTCAGACCACGATGTAGCAGACATAGACAAGTTTCCAGAATTTACAAAGAGAGTATACTTAGAGACTGCGGGCACACATATGGTTGGGGAATCGATTGATCAGCCACTCTAATGGGCAATAGGGTTGGAGAAAACAAGAATTTTAGGTTTGTTGGATCTACCACATTTTGGAAGAGGTCAATACGCAAGCAAGTGCATCAAACCGTTGTTAGTAGTCACACATGGTGGGGACATATGGTTGGTCAAGATCGTCTCAATAGATGTATAACTTATTGCAAACATAATAAGGCTTCCATCTCGGGGCATGGATCCCATGTAGTTTCTTGACAACAAAGCTAAGGAGAAAGAACTAGTGGAAGAGATGAATAAGAAGTATGGTATCGACAGGGGGACACGAGGAATCATTATCAATAGGATCAATGATGTCGCAACACAAATGGGGGAAAATTTTTAGTCTGTAAGTTGCTAAGAAAATTCTGCAGGGAGGAAGTTCTGGTTGGGGTTGTCGCAGTTGCATCTCAGTGTGTTAGGGGAACCACAGTGAGCTGGGCACCCTATCTCTTAAAACTGATCCTAGATGACTGCAAGGATGCGCAGGATCTAGGAACTGAGTTTAACTATTGATGGCTAATCATTTTAATAGCCTTTATGGGATGGAGGGAACCAATATATGTAACTTTCGGTACTAGACCCAAACCGAATCAGGGAGTGAGATATTTACTACTGAAAGCCATGTCAAATGCTAGGCACAAAAGGATGAATGAGTCCATATTTGAAGGATACCTACACGATTTGCAGGAGGCCATCAACAACATGTGGAGAACCACACCACAGGTTGTCGTGTAGTTTTGTGACATCGCCAACTTCAAGGCCACATGACATACGATGTGGATATAGGCATGAAAGGATATTGATAAGTAGTGGCTACAAATGCGCTACTATATCATAGAGGGAGACATCAACATGGTGATCAAAGACTGGGAAGATGAATGGAAGATTCCAGTCCTCACCCAAGACTTGTTGTAAAGGACAACAGAAGAAGAGACAGGGCAGGGGGAAACATAGCCTCAAGAAGTCCCAGTGCCAAAGAAATAGAGGATGGGTCATACAAAGAAAAAGTAGACAAATGAAGGGGAAACTAAGATAGGGACCCAGAAGGGGAAAAAGAACACTACACAATTGGCTCAAGTGCAGTAGAAACAGGCTAAGACAGTGCAGGGGACCACACCAATTCCCAACTCGTAGGAACCAGGTGGGAATAAGATGCTAGCCATGTAGATAGAAGGCACGCGCAAGAAAATGAAGGCACAAAGAACACCTCTAAAATATACGATCATGGAGGATGATGGAGAAATGATAGCCCAAATGGTCCAGAATTGTCTATCTAAGGATTTTGACAATGCTATGTGCCATAGGGATAGGATTCAAGAGGAGCTGAAAGACATACAATAGTTCCTCAAGAAAATTGGGGAAGTACAGACAGCAGGAAGCAGCATGGGAACATGGCCATCAACACCATAGACAAAGGAAATATTAGAAGAAGGAGAGCGAGACATAGTTCATACAATACTGCAACCAAGTGCAAAATTCCACACCACACCTAGTATGCTGTGCATGGACGAGATCATGGGGAAGACACCCATGAAGGACTTAAGCCAAATCCAACTGGTATTTCCATGGATACCATCCAAGGCTCTACACAAATTGTAGGTGAGTGTTACCCATGAGGTATAGTCTTGTGCATGCACATAATTAGTCGAATTCTAGCAGGCAACAGAGAAGCGGGACATGCTGGAAATATTATGTGAGTAGGCTAAGTTTGAGACCCAAGAGGAAAGGGAGCGCAATAATGGATTGGAGAAAAAAGTCACAGGAACATATGAGAAGATCCCAAAGACCATGAAGATGGATGAAACCACAATAGTAGAAAATATTTATTAGATTGCGCAGACAATCGATCAATATCATAAGGAGATCGAGAATCTTCGAGAGAAGCTCACACCCACTACTCCACCAGCAATAAATGAGAAAAGGAATCAGGAGGCAACGACGCAACTGCAGGAGATAGAGTGACAGGTTAGCACAACAATTGACTTGTTTGAGAATGCAACACAACTTTAGACAAATCTAGAGGAGGATCAGAAAGTCCAGAAGTGGGACAAGGAAGAAGAAAGGATAAGCGCAACTATATAGGACCTCAAGAAGAGGCAGCAGACAATGTCCATCAAGGAGCACATAAAAGGGGTGCATGACATGAAGAAAATGCAGGCATAACTCACCATTGTACAAACACAGAAGAAGGAGCGTCAGGCTCAAATGAAACCGTTTCAAGAGTAGGTAGAAGAAGTCATGGCACATGCAGAGGAAGCAAAGACACATATAACATAGACCCAAGCAGAGTGTGTGGAATTGATCAATGATGAAATTGCAATCCAGATAGTGGACACACTCAAGGAGAAGATTGCACAGGCATAGAAACAGGCAATAGAGCTTAAGGAAAAGTTTCAGGTAGTCACCAGGGAGATCAAAGATTTATTTTAGGTGGCTTGGGATGAGCCACATGTCAATTTTGGGGGCATGTTGGAAGTATGCCAAAGTAGAAAGAAAGTCGATTTTGGGAAATAAAGCATGCATGAGTAAAGCAAAAACTAGAAGGAAGAACAACATGCGTGCATGCAGGGAATACCTAATGACGTTAGGGTTAGGGTTTTGGTAATATATTGTAAATGAATGAAGAGCCAGAAACATATAAATATAGATACTTAGGTATCATAAGGGGTTCAATTTTACTTAGGTATCATAGGGGTTCAGAATATTATCGCGTTTAGCTAGTTACCTATGAGTTGTTACTATACATAATATTTTGTTGTATGACCTATTTTGGGTAAGCTGTTGAGCTAGAGAAGATGAAGGAGGGAAGATCTTGAGGGCTAGACCACAGGATGAGGATCCTGGTGTGATCTATTCCACCTCATATAGATATTACCCAATTGAGAAGAATTGTAATGCACGCGACGCTACAGATGTAGAAATACTATAATAAAAGAGCTAAGAGACAGATATTTGTGGACGTAGCCCAGGAGGGGGTGCACCATGGTAACATCTGTGTTATGTAATGAATGCATGCATATATTTATTGTCTTCAGTAGTTATTTTTATGTTTAATGAATGAGTCGCTATATTTCCTATGTATTCACAAATGATAGTATATTGTGTTTACAAGTTATAATAGTGGTTCAATATACAATTCTCATATCTCACACTCAATCCTAGGTTGTAAACACATGAGTATTACAACCACCCATTAAATCTATCTTGGGTGATACTGTGTAGTGCACTCTATGTGTTGCGTTTCCTTATGGCTTACCAAGAGGGCTGATAGTTTTAGAGGCTTTGTTGGAAAACCGAACAGACATGAACCCTGGGTCAATACAAACTCAGAAAAAAAAGAATAAGTAAGCCAACAACTTCCAACATTATGTCAATTTCTATATTAAATTTTTTCTTATATACTGGATTCAGTCTGTAAGGTCTCTACTTGAGAGGTCTTGCCTCAGTTTTGAGAGGTATTTTCATCTCTCCTATCTCTCTTTCTATTCCTTTCATCTCTATAAAGGTAATTGGGAACAGGTCACT
>SNQJ01S0145978.1:0-11504 GCA_010110895.2 Picea sitchensis
TTTTTGTGTTCGGCATGTAATAGCAGTAAGCTACATAGGATTCTAGATTAAGGAATGAAAACAGAGCCTTGCTCTGATTTTGAATATGTACGGGTTGGCAGCCCCCTCTGCCTATTATAATAAAAGCTCATAACCGATTTTGTAAAAAAAAAAAAAAAATGCAACCCAACCCACAATGACAATAAACATCCCTCATGTTTCTTCCACGTTTCTTCTTTAATACATATAATAAATTAATTAATGCCTTAGCTTCTTTAAGTATTTCCAATAATACATATAATAAATTGATTAATGTCCTTCTTCAATGATGCATATAATAAATTGATTAATGTCCTTGCTTCAATGATACATATTATAAATTGATTAATGTTATTTATGCAGATAATAAATACATATAATAAATTGATTAATGTCCTTGCTTCAATGATATATATAATAAATTGATTAATGTTATTTATGCATATAATAAATACATATAATAAATTGATTAATGTCCTTGCTTCAATGATACATATAATAAATTGATTAATGTCCTTGCTTCAATGATACATATAATAAATTGATTAATGTTATTTCTTATTTATGAATTTCTAATATTTATTTAATGTTACGATTTTTTTTATAAATCTATGCAATTTATAATTTTTTATGATAAAGAGTTGTATGATTGCATTATATATTTAATTTATATATATATTATATTTAAAGGAATTAATAGTTTATTGGGATTAGTTAGGTGGGGTCTAAGTTCAAATTTGGTTGGTGGTTGGCTATCACTATAACCCCTAGACTAGTACCAATAGCTTGCAGGCCAACACCTAGCAAGAAATTTATAATTTAGCAAGGGTCGAGATGTCCTGAAGCCCACAGGGTTGGAACCTCTATCTCAGGGGGGCGTCTACCCTTATAGCTTTATCAAAACATGCCAACATATCCACTTTGTTGAAATTAAACCCCGATGGTAAGGATAAAAAACATGCTACCCAACCACTCGAGTTATAAACCCAAGGCATATATTTAATTTATATTAACATAGAAACCTATATATTTATATAAGAGGCCCATGGTTGTTGTAATTATTCTTATTTTAAATTTAAAAAATACCCTGGGAAGTTTGTGATCCTTCTTTAGAATGCTAATCAAAAGAGCCTCTTAACCCTTTATAGTAAATGACAATGTTCTATCTTCCTATTTCATGTATCACCTCCATGTTTATTTGCTCAAGGGGTAGAATATGTATAAATACATGTAACTAGACTTGGAGTTACTCCATGCATGTAACGAGGATGCATGAGAAAAAGTATAATTCCCCATAGACAAGATGAATGTCTTTCTCCTTAAAGTTTCTCGGAAAAAGACACAACTACAACGAGATTGGCATTATAATTCATAGGTGTTTTCTCAATAGGAATAATGTCATAATCATAGAAGTACCACCTCTCAAATCTTATTAGTTCCTGCCGAAGGCGTAGATGGACTATAGTGATCGATAATTCGTTGACTTCATATTAGTTTTTCCTTTGACTATAAATTTTTACATAATCTCTATTGTTCAAACTAGAGAACTAAAAACATTATTTTTGTCATGATCTCATTGGAGAATCGAATCGAAGTCTTATTGACAGCTTCGTTATTCCCAATCTTTTAAATGTTAACATATCCAAAGTTTTGATCATCTATAGTCTTTTTGAATTTTTATTATTTTTATTTAAATGTTTAGATATCCACAGTTTTGAGCATCGACACTCATTTTTATTATTTTTATTTTCTTTTATTAAGTACTTAAACAAACATTCTTATTATTGAGTACATAAACATGCCTGACACACTGCATTCTTTTTTTAAAGTTTACATAGCGCGAGGCCCTTAAACAGTCTTGGCAGCCTTAAATGTTTACTTAACATGCCTGAAAGCCTTAAATGTTTACTTAACAAGCCCGTCACAATACATTTTCCTCCATTTTTTTGATACAATCTTTTCTGTAGTGAATTTGGGCAATATTGTTCTCCTCCGACATTACTGGTTCATTGGTTGTTGCTTGCTTGTTGGTTCGTTGGATGTTTCTTATTGTTGTTTTCTTCAACTTTGCAAAGTTGAGGTCCTGCAGCTGCAGTTGGACCTCTTGGCGCTTGCTCACTAGTTTGTTGTTTACTGCTTGCTCTTGTTTTCTTCAACTTTGCAAGGTTGAAGTCCCGCACCCGCAATTCGACCTGTTCTTGCACTTTATCAAGTTGAAATCCTACACCCTTGTTTGCTTCAACTTTGCAAGGTTGGTGTCCTGCATCCGCAGTGAGAACTATTATTATAGTTTGCATGGTTGTGATTCTGCACCCGCAATTGGAACTGCGCTTATGTCGTTCCTCATTCATGAGTAAGCTTCAGTGCCATGGTTTCATTCCTATTCGTTGTTTGTTGTTTACTTTTTGCAGTTTGCAGGTAAGAATTTTCAATACTAGGAAGTGTTGAAAATCAAAATAAATGTAAAAAAAAAAATAGAAATAATACCTGAGTGAAAATGCTCTTACAGAACATCCTTATGTGTGACTACTGGGATCAAAGAAACAAGAAAGTATTGCTATCCGCGAAAAGTGTTGAACAAGAAAGCTTGTCGCCTTTGCATGTCAATGTCGAATATAGAACCCACCTCTATCACAACCATACTGACATACAAGAAAGACAATGGGATGTTCTCCTCATCTTTATGTTCCTGAAACCATACGTTTAGTGCATTTTTCAGGCTATCCCCTTCCAATTACATATTCCCACTTTCATTTCCTAGACCTCATACCATGGCTCTTTGGAAAATAACAATGCAAAGGGATTTTCCAAATGAATTCAGAGTTTTCATTGGGGAGCAAGCATCTACAAGGACCTTACCATCCCTTCTTTGCAGGTTATGACAGGGCAAGATTTTATTCTCTGAGGAAAAACCACATATAGATGTTAGTTTTATGCTGGACTTTGGGTCTTCCAAAGCATCTTCCATCACCATTTTCACATCTAGACCTCGTATTGTGGAAATGATTATTTGTAACTTGAATGGACAATTCACTGATATGTCTCGGGATGAGTTCCCCAGTGCCCAATTTTAGAATATCTTCTTCATCTTGTAAGATAATTGAAACATCTTAGAATATATTCTTCATAGTGTAAGATAATTGAAACCTTAAGAAGTTGTGCTATGTGTTAGTTATGTTCCTGTGGTAAAAGTCCATAATTCTGAATTCTTCCGCTTTTGTTTATCCCACATACCATCTATGTGAGTTTTCTGGGTGGGAGACATCAACAAGTCATTTCAGATCTGTTTGGTGTTGATTTTTTGAAGAGTGTGGATGAAATTAAATGATGAATAGGATTGTAAAGCTATACACAATGGCTACTAAAATGCTTATAAGATGCACAACTAAAATAAGTTGAAAAATTATATGTGTTAAATACTCAGTCTTTGTACTGAGCAAATTTATAGTGTTGTTTAATTTGCATTATCTCTTCTATATGATTGAGCACTCACAATAGCTTTGTGTGTTTGTCATATGCTATAGAAACCAAGGAGCATTGAATTTGAAATGAAAAAGGTGGAAGGATACATAGCAGAATTGGTATGCAGTTTCGAACTTATAATTATCTTTTTTTTTGCTATTTGCATATTATCTAAATATAGCAAAGAAACATCTTGAAAATCACAACTTAAAAAGATGAAGCAAGTAATAGATGTTGAGTACTATCAAATAGATATAGACTCCATTGTACATGACAACATCAACTAGGTATTGCGTAACAATGGTATTTTTACATTAGATGCATTCTCGTATACTATGGGAGATTGCCTCTTCAATGCATTTCAAGTTCTATTGCATTTCCGATATTCCTCGACTGAGTTGCGCAATGGATTGATAGATAATTTCCTGGCATGTTTAGAAAATGGCAACGTTGAGGCATTAGAGTCGTATCAATACAAATTAGCATATGATTTTCTTTGCCAATTGCATGGAATACATGATGTCAGTACGTATTTTTCAAAGATGTCGTTGTCTGCATCTGCAACTCTGCCTCCACATGAGAGAGGACTTTTGGGAGATACATTTTGTATACGGTGGTTGGCCAAGTGGTTGAATATATCAATTGGAATTTGGTCATTAACAAGAAAAAGAAGATATCTACTATTCAGCAAAACTGCGTCTAGGGATCCATATTGCACATTGTTCCATGATGTTAATCCTCTAAGTGGTCATTATGAACCACTACTCTATAAAAAATTGTCCATATGAAATCTTGGAGGACCTGATATTTACTTGTCCCTCACCTGCAAAGACCTTCAATCACATTGGAAATGAATTATGCATCATATACACTCCCATGGATTGCACATAACGAAAACTATTACATATGCTTGTGGCGATAGTCTGTTCAATACAATTTGTTATTTGATAGCAACCGTGTTTGATGTGCACTCACTACGCTTTTACATTGTGCAATCCTTTTGCAATGCAATTATAGGTGGCAGTCAATAGGCGTTTAACTGCTTGCATCAACACCTTCTACCATATGTCATAGAAAGTATGTCGACAATTGGAAGTTGGAAACAATACCTTGTAAACATGGCAATGGCATATGAGAAAGGAGATATAGAGTGTGGCACATTCTGTTTACAATGGATATCTATCAAATTCAGAGTAAATATCCAGGTCTGGTCAACCCTATCAGATGGTACTGTCCATTCTTACTGTATCGATTCAAACTGCGATTGAACAATTGACATCATATTGTCGAAAACAGATACGCTACACATCCATTAACAACCTTTGATAAGAAATAATTCTAGTTCAAGATCCACTATCCATGCCACCCAAACCGCATCAAATCTGCATAAGTGTCACATACTGTCTAATCGGGATGAAACTCATCCCAATTGTCATTAGGTCATACAAAGCTTAAACAAAAAATGTAGATTGACTTATCACAACTTGAAAAAGGTCATATGTGAAAGAAATGAATACATTGGTACACTTCCTTCTAGACCTCTGAGTTGTACAACCAATCATCATGAGGTGAAAGGGAGCTCAACCAAGAAACACAAACTCACATATCACAACCTAAAAAAAATTGTGTGTGCAAAACAAGATCGCATTTTCACACTTCCTGTTGAACACAAACATCACATGTCCAATGACAAAGAACATTGTCGTTTTCACCATTGATATGGTGAGGAGGAAATGATCGTAACAAATGTCGATTCCACCTTCAACATGGCTTGTCAACAAGTGAAACTAGTTTCGAGTGGCAACCATAATTTAACCTACCACATGTTGAAAAAATAGATACATGAGAGAAACATGTGCAACTACATATCCCACAATGGTCATGATACTGATCGAGAGGGAAACATCACATATCATAGCCTAGAGCCAACACCATGCACTATTAGCATTGAAAACCAACAAACACTTACTGCACATCCTTGTTTGGGAAAGAGAGATGCAAAGCAGATCTATATGAAACAAATTAAAGATACTCCTTCCATTGCATGTGCGATTTGTGAGGAATTGCATTTTGAAAAAAACACTAAGTCTTTCACCCCCGACTTGCAAAAAGAATACCTCGGCTTGACACTAAATGATAGAACATTTTCCACTCGCAATATTTGTCTTCCATGCAAACGATCACTTGAAAATGGAAAATTGTCACACTTTGCAACACTCGACCAAATAAGATGTAACACACCACTACCAGATGTAAGTACACTTACAAAACTTGAAGAGAGACTTGTGTCTCTGTGAATTACATTTGCACAAATTAGACCCTAGGGCTATAAATGACCCCAAATGGGCTTAACATGATCAATTATTAATGTGCATGTCCAGCTAGATGTTGTGCAAAAATCCCTGCCACAATCCATGAGCGAGACAATGACAATTGTTGTAGCTCTCAAAATACATTTGCAATACAAGAATGCATACCAGACAGGTAGAGTGCATGTGCACATTGTCATGAAAGAATTAAAATAATTATGTTCCAGGGCCCTGCACAAAGCACCCAACATTTGTATAAATGATAACTAGAACCATGTTCTTGAACAAGGAATGACAACTCTGCACAGACTTTTGACACTACTATTGAATTTGATACAAGTGATGAATCAGAGAATGAATACCTATTGAAACATTGATACATGGATTCATTGACTCACAACTCATTCATGACTTGCAAGAAAAGATTGTCGAAATTGCACATGCTGAAGGGCAACGCCCACTTGGAATATTCAAGGACAAATTTGCTGAGGAAATGAACTTCCCAACACTATTCTATGTAGATCCATGTGCCAGTGACATCACAGAATGATTCAACTACCAAAAAATAGTTTGATGGGAATTGCTACATTCAAGTGGTGACTTCTCCTGTCACATAACAAATTTGTTTTTTAAAATAATGCGCATAATAATTGAGAAATTTCTCTCTTGCATGTTGGTGCGAATAAGAAAAGGCCAGCTACAAGGAAGAAATTTATTGGCCAGAGATGTCAAGTACAAAGAAAACCTAGAAAAAAACCTAAAATCTGATATTGGATACATAGATTTCAAAAACATTCGCATCTCTCCTGACTACTTGCAACAAAAAATGAAAAATATATTTGCAATGATCCGACAATTGGGACCCCCAACTTTTTTCATCACATTTACAAGTGCAGAGCATCACTGGGATCTGTTGGTGACTACGATGTCTGCATTGTATAGGAACAAGAAAAGAAAAAAACAAACTAATACATTGGAAAATGATGGCATTAACTACCTCATAAGAAAAGACCTAGTGACATGTACTCATTACTATAGACATAAAATAAATGCTTTGAGGCAATTGATATGTCATGATGAAATGTTATTCGGAAAAATATCAGACTACTATTTTGTCACTGAGTTCCAAAATAGAGGGAGTGGGCATGACCACACATTGTTATGGATAGAGGGTGTACCGGTCTATGGAAATGATAACAACTCACAAATCGAGCATTTTCTGGACAAATACATAACATGCAACACAAACATTTTGGATCAAGAACTTGCCAAGGTTCATAGACATTACCATACAAGAAGCTGTAAAAAATGAAAGAATTCACACTGCAGATACAACTTCCCTGTGTCGCCAATGAGAACAACAAGAATCATAGAACCAACTAGTTTAGAGGACAATGTTCTCATTGAGAAATCAAAATATTTGTTCTCATTTCTAGAACAACGAGACTTCGATGACTTAATGAACTTTGAAGACTTCTTGACAGAACTAAATCTAACAAAAGATTAGTACATCCAAGTGATACAATCTACACTTAAACAACCAACAATTTTCCTTAAACGAAAAATTTCACATATTTGGAACAACAGTTTCTCCAAGGACATGCCAGTTATGTGGAATGCAAATACAGATGCACAGTATGTCCTCAATGCATATGTTGCAACATAATATTGTAAACAAAGGTTGACAAATATATGACAAGTGCATTCAGAAGAATACACAAAGAACATTAAAAAAATTCATATTGATGCTATGCAAATGATACGTACACTTGGAAATACATTACTCAATCTTCAAAAAATGACTACTCAACAAGCAGTTTACATTGCACTTTCCCTGCCTTTGAGCTGTAGTTCAAGGAAATGTGTTTTCATAAACATATCTCCACTTGACACACACACATTCGTGCTTAAACCACCATCTTTGCTAGAACAAGAGCCTCATAATTCAGAGGACATGATATGTCTTCCTATTATTGATTATTACCTCCAACATCCACCTCCTATTAAGCATATCTTCCTTGCAGAGTTCGTATCACATTACAAAAAAAATGGCACACCCATATCAAAAAGAAACAAACCAAATGTAATACGCTTTGTCAAATACAACAAACACATTGACTATGAAAATTTTTGTAGAGAAAAACTATTTTTGTACATTCCATTTGATCAAAATGAAAACACATTAAAACATAACTTCCATACATGGGAAGCTGCATATATGGCTTATGAGACTATGGTACAAACCAATGAGGCTAGATTTACATACAATGCCAACCCAACATGGGGTGATTTAGAAAGTGTAGTTCATGAACTAGAAAACCGTGACAATGTTGATGAGACATTAACAAACCATAAAACAACTAGAACTCTCTGTGAGTCCTATGACTTGCAAGCAAATTTGCCTTGTCCTCGAGCAACCGCCAATGAAAAATGTATCAATCTTGGCTTTCAAGTCACAAAACATCCTTTGTTTATCGAAAATAACTAATACTATAAAGTTAAACGAGTGTTGAATGGAGAACAACAAGCAATCCTAAAGGACATTGCAATGAAAAAACACTTAAACATGCACACTCCTATGCACTTGTTCCTTACAGGCGGGGCAAGAACATGCAGGACATTCACAGTGAAATAACTATTCCAAATTCTTATACGAATCTATGATTCAAACAATTTGACTGACCCTATGAAACCAAAGGGACTAATAATTGCATATACAAGAAAAGCTGCATATAATGCAAGTGGAACAACAATCCACTGTGCATTTTTAATAAGTCACATTTTCTTCCACTCAACAAGGAAATGTTAGATACCTTGTCTAATATTTATGACAAACTACAACTTTTCTTCATAGATGAGGCATCTTTGATTGGATGTCGCTTCTTATATTCCATTGACAATCAACTGAAAAACATAAAACATGTGCACACCAAATACTTTGGGGACATTGACATGATATTCTGTGGGGATCTTTACCAGGTGCAACCCATCCAAGATTCTCTTATATTCGAATAACCTACGGTCAATATGAAAACAGTGACGCATGAATTTTGGAAAGACAATATAAAATGCTTTGAATTACATGCTACAATGTGCCAGAGAAATGAAACATTTATTGCAATTCTGAATAGAATGCGGACAAACAACCAAACATGTGATGACTTAACATATATCAATTCAAGGTGCATGCGACCTGTACCAACAGACCCAACCTTCCCTTACCTGTTCTAAAAGAATAAGGATATAGCAATGCATAACATGTACATGCTATCGCTCATGCCTGGCGATGATATCATCATCAATTCAATTGACCTTGAAGAAGACAACCATGTCAATGTACCATGTCATCAACATACAACCACTTTGCCTTTGCAACTTGTCCTGAAATTAGACATGGTAGTTGAAATATATGCATGCAACTATGATTCACAGGATGGCTTGGTGCATGATGTAGATGGAATACTCAAAACTTATACCAAAACATAAAAATTTGATGTCCTATGGATTAAGTTCCATGACCCGCATATTGGTCACCGACAAGCAAACAAGTTAGCTTATCTATATAATTCAAACACTGTGTGCGATTGGACACTTACCTTATGAATATCAAAACCAGTATCAACATCGGCAAAGACAGGTCAACTAAAGATTCAAAAACAGTTTCCAATTAAACTTGCATGTGCACGTACAGTCCACATATCACAAGGGCTAACACTTGATAGTGTTTTGTTTGACCCTGTTGGAATACAAATACATGGACTTGTATACACAACTCTATCCCGTGTTAGAAGCATAGACTCCTTGTATTTGTTAAGCGCTCTTATCAAAGATAACTTCAAAGTCAAGCATAAAGTTGATATTGAGATGCAACGCCTTAAGACTAGCGCAAAATGACATCTATAATATGATTACCAATCCATACAAACAAAATAATGAGTATCAATTCTCTCACTTAACACGCACAACCTACATGCATATATGAATGATATACTCAATGACTATGACACATTGCAATCCGATATTCTATGATTGAAGGAAACATACATGACATTGTGCATGCAAAACAAACAATTTCTGAATCACAATTGCATATCAAGTTACATTACACGTGGAGTGATGATATTAGTGAAAAAACATGTAACAATTTTGGAGCATATGCATTTCGAAGAAAACAATGTTGAGATGGTGCTAGCAAGAGTAATCTTCCATGAATTAGAAATTGCAATATTGAATCTCTATGTCGCTCTGCATGCAAGATCTCCCAACATACTGAATGTTGTTTCAAATGCATTACAACATTTACATCTGAATGAAACCATTATCATTCTAGGAGACTTCAATATTGACATGCTACAAAATAGTGCCAGAACAAAAGAATTGGAAAACTACATGTGCAATTACAGTCTCCGCTTTCTTTTGGATAAGATAAACCATGTACAAAACACACTTATTGACCATGTATGGTCAAATGTGCCCATTTCACAATACAAACTCTTTATCTTAGACACATACTGGTCTAATCACGATACAATTTGTATTGTACTTGAATTATGAAATATACATCAAGCATATTACAAAATCGTATTTCTATGTCTCAAAACATATATGGCTAACTTGTTGCACAAAACCAAAGTATTCATCTAGAATCATCCAAATTCTTAGTTTTTTTTTTGTTTGTAATATATTTTGGACAGAAAGAATTCTATATAGAGACATACATGGATCAAGAAAAAAAAAGGTGCATGCTTCTAACACTATCTGTTACTCTATTCCTTTGATTCTAATTTACTATATGTAAATATTCCTTGTTTTTCCTTACATACCAACTTACATTCATGTTCATTGTATTTTGTACTTCCCTTATTTGTAACAAACAGAATAACTGGACAAGACAAAGAACTCTTAACCAGAAATATAGAAGAAGACATACAAAGGTGCATGCGTCTACCTGTATTCCATATTCGATTGTTTTGTATTTCGTTTATTCTGTGTATATTTATTCTACTGATTTGCAACTCATTTTTTTTTTATATGTAGATACTACATATCTTCCTACATATTAACTTATCTTCATGTCAATTGTATTTTCTGTGCTACTATATTGAAATAAATAAAATTATATTCAATATTTTTTACATGTGTTCCTACAAAGCAACTTGGCTTCATGTCCATTGTGTTCTCTGCATTGCTACATTGAAAAAAAAACATACTAATTGAACAAGAGGATGAATCCTTATGTGTCATGGTTGAGGAAGCTGAAGTACAATCTTCCAAAAGGTATACCAACAGTAATAGTAAATCAAACACAATGCATGTGCTTAATGTACATCCATATCAATTATGAACAATATACAATGTGCATGCATATTTAGTTGTTGTCATGTTTGATGTACACATGTTTGCATCAGAAAAAGTTGGACAAGTGACATGGGCATGAGTATTCAGTCATCACAAACATCAACACAATGACAAGGCCAAAGGTAATGATTCATAGATTATGATCTTTCTATGTTTAGGAAACAAATATTCTCAGTTATTTATTCAACTATGCCATGGTAAATATGTTTATGTCATTTACAACACATGTTTTTTATTTCACAAGAATTATCGACGAGTACAAGTGAAATGCCCAACATAGTGCAAGTTCTAGAGACTAAGAGGTATCGTTACAAAACTCTAACCTGCATACTTTATCCAAATTGTGCATCTACTTGT